>JAIKVD010000315.1:0-22448 GCA_024679075.1 Phytophthora uliginosa | reverse complement strand
GCTCGCCACCAAGAGCGACATCACCGCGCGGACCATGCAGCAGACGCTCAGCGCCATGCACCGCCTGACCAAGGCCAAGAGCGTCCAGCAGGCCGGCAGCGGCTTCTGCGCCGTCAAGGTGCTTTTCCTCGTCGGCTCGGAGGATTACGTCGCCGACCAGGGCGCGACCAGAAAGTTCTTCACCAAACTCGCCAACGAGGACAAGCAGTTCAAGGTGTTCGACGGTGTCTTCCACAGCGTCTTCGAGGACCCGGAGCGGGACGAGGTCTTCGCCTACCTCTGTCGGTGGCTGCGCACCCGCTTCCCCGAGCCCGACGCGCTGCACAACAGCCCGAGTATATAAACGTAGTTGATACATGTACAACATTGATGAGACCTTGTCCACCATCGACCCTGCAGACACTTACGTAGCCAACCAACTACCGTCGCCTGCGCAGGGTTTGCAGCTTCTTGGCCGACGCTTGTGCGCCCCGCATGAACTGAGCTCCTCGCACGTTATCGATCGCACTGCTGCTGCTACCCCCCAGCGGTTCCCCAGCTCTCGCCACAAACTCCTTGAGCGCTGATGGCGGAGCGGACGTGCTGAGTTTCTTCGCGTTCTCGATTAAAGCGGCTCGGACGAGATCGTCGCGCAAGTGCTTCTGCGCCGCCTTGACGAACTTGAGCTCCACTGCGCCGATCTCACCCGTCGACTTGCCGGCGCTGAGCAATCGCTGCTGGGCTGCGAAATGCCGTTCAGCGTCCCTGCACTTGGCTTGAGCACGAAGCCACACCCGCAGCAGAATGGCTGCTGCGGTGACTAGCCCGATGCTGAGCCAGCCGAAGTAGATCATGTTGATCGACCGAGTGCTGCTTTGCCCTGCGTAGTGCAGTCGGTGGATGGCGCCGAGCGACGCCCAGCACGACGCCGCGTAGATGCTGCACTTGACGTACTTGATGTACCAAAGGGAGCAGCTATGCATCGCCAACGTCAGCACTAGCAGAACGCCATTGCCGATGACTCCGAGAATCGCGAGGAGCATGGGGTCGTACGGGAAAAACGCTTGCGCCGTGGCAGCTCCTGCCTTGACCAACTGAGCAACCAGGAGCAGTACTGGGGCGTACTTGATATCGAGCGTCTCGCGTTGGAACAAGACGTGGCTCATGCCGTGCGCCAACAGCCCGATAGGCAAGAAGAAGGTGATTCCCCACATCCCGAGAAACGCATACCACCGATGCGCTGGAGTCCAGCACTTGACGTTTTGGTGTGCGATCAGGAACGGCGGCGTCTGTGGCTCGGACTGACACTTGCTGAAGCTGGAGCTGTGCTTGTCCGAGCAGTCCATACAGGCGAGATACGAGAAAAAGACGGAGATCGTGCCCATGTAGAGAAAGCCATGAACGAGGGCCGGCAGATCCTTCGTCAGTACTCGATGCAGCAGCGCGCTCGTTTCTTGGAACTTGTTGGCACATTTCAGCAGCAGGAACCACAACAGCAGCAGTAGCAGAACGCCTAGTGCTTGGAGCTCCGAGACCGACGACACCCCGAACTTGGTGATGCCTTGATTCCCGAGCCACTGTAACACGGCTGGTAGCTGGTCCGTGTCGTCCCATTCGACGGCCGAGTCAAACGCCAGCGAGTTGAGCTGGACAAGCTCGACAGCGATGGAGATCACGGCCAATACGTTCTGGTAGTATCGGGATACGGGTCGGAGACGCAACCGCGTCTGCTCTAGAAGTACAAAACGATCTGGTGACACACAACAGCGAAGTCAGAAACACAGACAACTATCGTAATGGAAGTACCAACAACGTACTTCGTGCGATCCGCACAATTGAGACCACAGACAGCAGAAAGATCCCTACGCCGTAGGTGTAAACGATCCGCGTCATGACGGTGTTTCGGCTTGAGGCATCGGATGATGTTGCGTCAGTATCGGAGTCAGGAAACACCAAGCTCGGGAGCCATAATGCTATGGCGATACTAAGCATTGTGCCGCCAAGCGCGTAGTATCGCTCCTGCCAGAGCAGTAGTCCGAGCCTGCCACTCGTCGGCATCCACACTCGCACAAGCTCACCAAGGCCTTTCTTGGCATGGTACAATCGATAGTATTCGTCGCGCTCAGGTGAATCGTCAAATGCACGAGCCATGATCGGGTCCTGTAGGTCCGTCCGCAGCTCTTCTTGGCGCCAAAACGCGATCAGTAGCATCAGTCGCGCTCCAAGCGAGACGAACCAGCGAAATACCCTGTCAACGAGGCCGCCCTCCTGTCTATCATTTCGATACATCGCCGATCGACTCGATCCTGTTTGCCACACGCGGAATAACGAGCTGCTTCGTCTTCGTTTCTGAGCCTCGAGCTTCCTCCGAAGGAGGATCATGGCCGCATCATCCGAGAATGGGTCGGGACTCAAAATTCCATCGCAAACCTTCAGAGTCGACTCCGAAATGATCACTTTGGGTGAAGGTGATGATGTCGATGGTCCGTCAACTGGGGTGGGAGGGACTGGAGGTTTGTGCACAGATCGATCAGCAACAATGCGCTGTTCTTTTTGAAATGGCATTGTGCAGATTCTGGTGCAAGCGGAAGATTCGCGGGATTTTGTCTCAAACTTCGTGGCATTTGCACCCTGAATGTCGAATTGATCCCGTGAAGCGCTGGCCATAGCTGGTCGCTGCGGTGAGGCGAGCCGATATCTGTTTAGAAGGACTTGGCGTTTGCCGTAGTCGCTCGCCACAAAGCGCTGCATCTGTTGATGCAGGTGAAAGAGTCTAACTCGCTGGATTGGGCGCACCATCAACCGCCAGAGACTCATTTCCATTCTGTCATGCGCCACATAAGGCAGATGCAAGAATGGCAACTCATCGTCCAGCGGCAATTGTCGGAGTTGGTCAAGGACGTCGAACAATATCTTCGCTCCTTCCAGGCGATGGAAGTGCTCGGCCAGCTCCAGGATCGACATCCGCTCTACTGTTTCTTGGTCGGCGCCAAAGGCCGATCTTAGCACCTCAGTCGCAGCACTCGCGTGCTTGGGGGACCGTACAAGTTGTTTTGCCCGCTTTGCGCCGAGGCACTCCCATCCGAAATGGTCCAAAAGAAGCTCTGACGACGTGAAAGGGAAGCGAGACAACAGCAACTCGGGGTTTTTGCCAGGTAACGCAACAGCTTCGCGTCCATTGCTGCTTTGAGATTGGTCCGTGATCACTGAGTCAACAGTTTGCGGTGTATTCAAGACAGCGGACGGGCTGTCAAATTCCTCGGTCTGGCGGCTCTGTCGCTGACTGCCAAAACCACCTTGGAATGCCATCATAGGACGCTGCAATATATGAAGAAACTTCCACAACTTCTCCGTGATTTTCTTCAGCAGGCTAATCGACTCCTTCGAGCTGGTCATCGCCATCTCCAGAGCTGTAGTTCCCATTATCCGTCGCCACATGTACTGCATTGCTACGAGAGCCCTGGATAGATTTTCCATACCGTGCGGAGACTCTAAGAGAGTTCCTAGCGACGTTGATATGGGCACATCGAGATCGCGGAGACGCGCTCGGATCCCCTTCGTTTGGTCCACGATACCTGACCCATTAGCGGCAACAACTCGCAACTCGTTGCGATTTGTCGCGCGTTTGAGTAATCGATGGAGGTTGTCGAGGAAAAGCATGAGCGCCTGCTGTCGCGAATGGGTCCTCAAACGTTGTATCTTGCGGAGAAACCGAGGCAAATCGAGGATAAGGGAGCGGAACTGGCGCACGATATCCGTGTAGTACATCGCATCGAGCTCGTGAAGCCCCGCACAAAGCAACCCCGCCAGCTCTTCCAGAAGCAGCAGCCACTCGAGAAACGTGGTTTGGTGCGCAGTATCAAAAGTAGCAGTGTGGCTCAATCGATGCGAACGGTGGTCATTAGTTTTGCCTCCATGCTCAGTTCCTTCCCTCTGGTGTTGGAACTTCTTCGCTGCGTCGACATAGAAATCGAGAGCGATGCTAGTCGTGGCGTGGAACGCCGTCAGCACCCGAGCGTTTCGAGTCGCGGCTCTAATGGCCGTAGTCATCGCTTTTTTGCGGTTTACTGTAAGCACCGACAGCAACTCCGCGTGCTCGTTCGCGTACAGTATCAGCTCCCGGAGCTCAGAATCCAGCCTCGCGTCTTCTGCTGCCACGCTCTTGCTTGACCAAGTAACTGGGTTCTCGTCACTGCTTCGGTATAAATGGGAATGGCGACGGCGCATTTGATCCGCCAGCCCCATTTGATCGAGATGCCATTGCCCATTTTCAGTCGGCAGAAGGTGTTCCTGGTCAAAGCGCTGGAAGACACCACTACACTGGGGAGGGATGATTCCGGTTCTAACGCCGGCTCTAATACACGAGTAGTATGTGAGCTGAACGGCGTGTAGTTCGCTCTGAAAGTCGTAGCGAGTTAGTCCGATGCATTTCCTTATGCCCATGAGGCATTGCTCTTCAACGTGTTTTCCATTGGTCTGTGGGTTGTCCAAATTGTTGCTACGACGAGATCGAAGGTCCAGTAATTGTAGCAATGTCTGTTCAAGTTTTGCTCGGGAAGGGAGTTTTTCAACAAGAGATGCCAAGACGCTTGCCGCCAGACGATCAATGCTGTCGAAGGCGACTTGGCCATCACCAGTGCCCTGGTCGTTTGTTGAAGGCTGCCCAAGAAACATGAGAAGGATCTCTACGATCGTCAGACCATCGTCAGGCACGTCGAAAGCAGTGAACAATGCTGCATAACGCTCACTCTCTCGTGTATCCGCATCCACCGCTACCGACTTCAGCAGTCCGTCACAGAAAAATCCACAAGCAACTATCAGGTCTTTCGCCGCTTCGGTTGGAAAGCAGTCGGCCCATTGATGCCGTGCAAACAGCTCAAAAGCTACACGTGAGAAATACTGAAGACTATCAGCGCCATTCACTGAATTACGGTCGATCCCCGGACAACGCGCTAACCGAACAGCAACGGAAGCTGCGAAGCGGATGAGCTCGCCTTGTTCTTGTTCGGACTGTCCAGCGGATTGGCGGATGCCAGCATCAAACACGGACTGAAGCAGATTCTGTGCGCTCCGTGTGGTGAATGACTGGCAATGCACCACTTCTCGACGGATGGCGATGGCCACCAACGCAAGGAATGTGGCGTAGGAACTTTGCATTGGCTTAAACTGGGCGCATAGGTAGAGTAGCAAGTCGGAATTCTCCATGAACAAGATATTCAAGCAGTTTGCAGAATACTCTCCCGCTTCTACGGACGCAATAAGTTCGACGAACGTCTCCAGAAAAGTAAACTGAGTTGAGGTAGGAACGTAGTTGTCACGTGGGATAATTTGCTTCACTTCAACAACGTCGTAGCCTATACAAGGTAACTGGCGCAGGCTTTGAATCAGTCGCAAGAGTGGGGAAACACTCGATTTCAGACTGCTGATCGTCGGTTTACTCGGAAACCACGTGCACAAGGCTTCCAGACACGCAGTATCCATTTTCCCATCGGGAGAGAAGGTCGCGGATGTCGCGAGAACAAACAGAATTTGCTCTGGCAGGTCAACAATAACTGGATCACAAAAAATCAAAAAGTCCTTACAGAACTCGGTAACAATGCTCGATAATGCGTCAAACAGCCCAAGGCTTAACGCATCCGTTTCCTGCCTTAACAATCGTGACAGAACTCCCCGTGTCGACGGAGACTGGGCACTGGGATTCTCAGAAACTCGCAGTGTCACGAAGTCACAGTAATGGACGAAGGAGCCAAAACCGGGAACAAGTTCGAACTTGCTCTCAGTGAAGTCACCGCCCCCGACTGAGCTACACGCAGTCACGGTACATCGAATCATGCTGACTGGTTGTTCGGCGAGGAATTCGTGACTGCTCGAACCGCTCCCACTGCGAAATTTGACGCCGTACTCGAATTCTCGAATACAAAGCCCGCTTTTAAGTATAATCTCGAATTTCAAGTGAACTACTAAAGTACTGTCCACGGGACTTGATCGACCATTTTCTTCTTGTTGTGTCACGGCAACGTTGATCCTGCGGACATTTTTAAGCAGCAGCGCAGAGTGGCTAGGTAGATCGCCAAGTGATTGAGGAGTTTTAGTTTTACTTGGTTGCCCCAATCCGACAAAAAGAAAGTGAGCAAGTTGCTGCTGAGCACTTGGTGAGAATCCGAAGACGCTTTGTCGAGCAGAGCGAGAACCCTTGCTCGATGGCGTGGCTAATCTCTGAAAAATAGCTGCTGCGAGAAGCTGCAACGACTCGATTTCTAGCCACGCGCCCAAGCGAGAAAGCAGCGATGTGTTGCGTATCAACAAGTCTTTAATCACGTCCTTTAGCGCGAGCTCTTCGATCAACTGCACCGCCGCGCTTTGCTCGATCTCGGAAGCCGATCGCTCGACCATCATCATTAAAATCAGCATCTGCCGGGAATTAGCAAACACCTCAACGGACGATGTGCGTGGTAAATCCAAAGAACACAATAGCTGCACCAATTCAAGAGATCGGCTGCGAATTTGACTGCTCGAAACGATGCACGTGTCGTTCTCACTGCCTAGTTTTGCACGTGGCTGACTTTGGGATCGCCGCTGGCAGAGCGCCAACAGCGACTGCAGAAATATCGCGTGTTCGCTCTCTTCCGCCTCACTATTGTCATTCTTGTAGATTTCCGAGTGAAAGTTGGAGACAATGTATAACAGGAGCTCTAGTATGTCCGCAACTAATTTCACATGCAAGTCGCTCGAGTTTGGGCGTGGCGGCAACGCGTACGACTCGCCCGGTTTGAATTCAACAGGTTGAAAATCACTAAGCAACGACAAGTTCACGGAATAAAAGCGTAACCAGCGCAGCAGGAGCACGAAACACGATGGAAACACACTGGGGGGTGACAAGCGACACATTACCTGCGTGTCCATGGTTGAGAAATAGTCGAGCCATCGGTAGACCCCTTGGTCGCACATGTATCGCGTTACGACGCTGCCGACACTGTTATCTAGCGAGTCATTCCAGTCGGGTGCGCAGCGAATCAAAGTGCTCAATACCGCAGCCGCAGCGCCCGCAACTTCCCAGGTTGATGATGCTAGGCACGCCACAAGCTGGGGTACTAACTCCATGTCTGTTTCCAAAGATTGAGCAAGATGGTAATCGCCGACGCAAAGATGGACAAGTCGTAAGGTCAACACTGTTGCTTGTGTGTGTAGTTCTGTTGGCAACTCATACGGCAGGAAATCATCGGGACGAGTAGTCGTCAGCACTATGGGTCGCAGATAGCGGTTTGCGGATGCTGCTGAGTCGGTGGCACTTCCAATGCATTGCTGCAGTACCTCGACCAGTACATCCGTCATTGGCCAGCAGTCGGGCGCGTTTCGAGCGTGAACAAGCATTGGGATGCCCTGCTTTGATCCACAGATTTTAAGGACCAAGGTCAGCACGCAGACAAGGTCAGCGATTGCATTCTCACATTGCAAAAGCATCTCCGATACGGCTAGTAGCCTGCTTCGACGAGCTATCGAATCGTAGTCGGATTGCTCCATCGGATAGAGATAACACACTTTGCGGACAGCGATCAGAGTTTGCTCATGCATGATAAGAGCACATAGAACTTCCGTAGCATTCCACTTTGGTTCGTTCATGTCCGAGATAGACACAATAGTGCGAATACACAGCTCTGCTAGGATCTCCATGGTCGCGTGATCTTTCGCAAAGAACTGTCCGTGATCTGAAGTGCTGGTTACTCGAATCACAGAGGAGACGAGGCAAAGAAGCTGCCGCAGCCTTTCATCTTCTAACTGGTGCTGATACTCGTGAAGGATGAACTCCTCTAAGAAACGTTTTGACATGATATCTAATGCGATCGCCCGACTGCAGCACAATTCGTTCAGGAGCGCATACCACAGTGCTCGAAGCTCACGATTTTCAGTCTCCACGTCCTGATTCACAGTGAAGACTTCCCACCATAGTACGTCGATCAAATTGAGTTTATAGGTATCGGCTACAAAGCGGCGGAAGTCGCGACTAGATGGGCTCTGTAGCATCTGTAGCAGCATCGTGGATGCGATAAAGCGCGCTTGTGTATCTTGAAGGCTGACAAATATCCTCGCCAAAACACGCCAATAGGGTCGGAAATTTACCACAGTTGTAAGTGGATCCGCTTTAACGTCGGCATCCAAGAAGTGTAAAGCCAGCGAGTTTTGAAGAAGTGTCTTGAGCTCATTGTCTACGCTGCAGTGGCGGGATGTGCTGGAATCCATCCATAGTGAGAAGAACTGCGCACTGTGTTGCTCAGCAAAGGCTTTACCTTCCCCAACACAGCCACTCAGCTTGTCTAAACTGGCGAGTACGAGTAACTCGAGCATTGAAATACGGTTCAACAGGATTCCGCAGCTCCCAGTTTTGTCATTAGAACTGCATCCTTCGCTGAGTAGCCGCTTCAAAGAGTCCTGTAAATCGAAAAACAGTTCGCTAGGCATGTTGCTTGCGTCGTAAACGTCCAAGAGAGTCACCAATCCTGTAACAACAGTCACTAAAGATCTCGGACTGTGTTTGACGTAGTCCGCCTCAGCCAGGATACAGCGAAAGACATTCCAAATGCTGTCGCTTAAGTCCGTGACCTCGAAAGCCGGCGACTGAAACAATGAAGGCAATAGCTCCAAGAGCTGCAGTCGACACTCACTCTTCATCACTAAAATGTCGTTGAGCTGACTTAGAAGTTGCTCCGCCAGTTGAGATGTACGATTAGCTGTAGCAAGGAGTGCTTTCAATACTTGTGCGCGATACTTGCACAATTGGTGGGTACTGTCCATCAAAACGACACCACCGATATTCAAGTCGCGGCTCATACGCTCACACAATGTGTCGGAGTGACACATCTGCGCTATGGCTTTCATCGATAGCGTTGCGATCGATGCATCAAGCTCTGCTATAGTACCCTCAGCCAATGGTGAGTTGCAGTGTGTCAACTCGGTCAAACGCAATACAACGCGCTTTCGCCGGTCGTCCCAGTCATGCGCCACGCTGGCGAGCAATTCCCTCCTGATCGCCCCTGAGCAGCACAATACCTCCAGCGAGTGTTTCATAGGATTCAAGTGTAAATAGCACTTTGGATGAAGCAGAACGCCCGAAGTTACTTCCCAAATCTCCTCGACTATGCCTCGATCAATGCTCAATTTTGATCTTCCTATTATCCGAACGATGTGAAACAGCGTTTGTGGAAGACACGAGCTGACAAGTGTGTCCTGTTTCAATGATTCCTCTCGAATTTTGCGAAGCCTTTCCATATTAGAAGGTTGGGCGGCGTATGTCGCGTTGACAACTGAAAACTCGATAATCGAGTTGTACAATTGCAAGCAAAGCTGAACTATACCTTGAGGAGATTCTGAATACTCTGTGGTAGCCATGGCCAGCAGTGCCTCTATCAAGTCCCCTTCACCGTGCTCACGCAATGCTGCAATCTCATTGCTAGCAGAGATATTTTGGCTCACATACGGGATCAAGGATTCCACTATCGTGCGTCGGAAATCATCTGTGTATGGCTTCAATAGAAGTTTGGTGCAATGCTTTACGATTTGTCCACGCCGAGCAGCAAATTGATACGATCGGATAGTTTGCAACGGAGCGGAGACACCATCAGCTCCTTCTCCAGAGCCCATCAAACTTTTTATCAGTTGAAGCGCGTTGATTTGGGTTCCAATCCACGGCTCCGCGTGCTCACTCACGCTTAAAAATGAAATGGCCTCTTGGAAAATAGTTCCGCACAGTAACGGATGAAAGAACTCGGCATTGAATAATGCTATCCGCGTTTTCAACTCTCTTAAGAGGTAGAGAATAAACCGTAGACTCTCTCGAATTAGAGCGAAATGCAAAGTTGTATCAAACCCATCCAGACTTGCTTTAGCATCGATACTACACCATTTTCGAGAGGACAAGAAGTCGTCCGAAATTCCAGATGCAATACTGTGCCATGTCGCTTGTATCACTCTTCTATCATACACTCCCAGCACTGCCCTTACAAGATCCACAAACTGCGTCGGTGACTGCATGAATGAAGTTACGAGGCCTCCATCGAATGCCAGTTCTGCCAGCAAACTGGTTACGTAGCATTTTGTCAGCTTTAAAGACGTTGGGGACTTCAATATATTGCTGGATAAAGGAAAGAGTTCGTGCCATTCGTCGTGAACTGAGTCAGCCAAAAGTTTGGCGAAGTGGCCTCGAAGATTCACAGTTAGCAGAAGGAAGCGTATCGCGAAGCATTTGAAGGTGTCTTCTGTTGCTTCCACTGAGCTGCAGGCTTTTATGAGGCCTGCGACGCTAATATGCGGCAAAAATGCTTTGATCATACTCAAATAATGCTGGTTGGTCTGCCAGCGATTCATTCGAGTATCTTCACTCCACTGTTCCCCAACAACGCAAAGGAAATGCATCCATGATGTTGCTCGAGCCAAGTCAAATTGCCGCGATTCATTGCGTAACTCAGCAAAAATGTAAGTCAGCACTGTTGCAAACCCCGGGTGAAGATTGACGACTTCGGAAATTGAATCATGCTCACTCAGTTTGATCATTGCTGCGAATGTAGTACCTTTCAAACGAGCAGCAGTTCCAAGTAGTCGATCATGTTTGATGGCGCGGCTAGATTTCAAAGCACGAACTGGAGGGCTATCAGACGCCTCGAATACCATCCAGTGATACAACCAGGCAACGAATGAATGCTTCTTTTGACTGTCGCTGAAGTACGTTGTCCACACTAACTCGACAAAGTGTCGACATGACAGTAATTCGTTGATGAGCGTCGTATATCTTCCTAGTAGCATCATCAGGGCCAAATCATCGTTAGTGTTGGAAAATTCCTTAGAAACGCGCTCATAGCCAGCTAAAAGAATGACCACGCCACTTTCGTCGTGGAATGGTTCGATATAGTGTCGATAATCCCTAGCAAGTGCACGAAGCAGCGTGTTGATCACAGATTGTAAAGCAGCCACCGATTCAGTCCTGAGGACTTTTGACGTTGAAGTGAGAAATTCGACAGCCCGAACAGCTGTAGATACGACATCTTGTGCTTCAAATTCAACCTGGTCAGCAGCAGAGACGATCGAATCAATGCACAAAAATACTCCTTCAATCGCCGAGAGCGCTGCTTCACCATTGCCTGCCAAGCTGTTTCCAAGTTCGCTCAACGATTTGGTGACTGTACTGCAGAGACTTAGCTGTTGCTCCTCGAAAGTAAATGCTAAAGTTGTTGCTATGTTGCAATATGACGGCACGTCGACACATATGCTTCCAATACATCGCAGGAGGACAGGGGTCTACAGAAAAATACAAGCGTGAGCATCCGTAGCGTGCTATGAAAGCTACAATTTCAAATGCGAAAAAATCTTACCACTTCTTTTTCTGATGAATCACGTAGCCGCAAAATAAGATTCGACAACATTCCAAAACGGTTCTCAATTGAACAGCGAAACTCCAGATCACGTTCCTCACAAATCCCACTCATGCACAAAAGGTATAAAAATCTGCAATAGACTTCAACGTCTTTGGTATCACCTGCTTCGAAACATTCGTCAATTGCTGAAGCCACATGCTCCAGCACCCCGTTGAATTTCTCGGAAGAGGTGACTACCCGCTCCCAAATTTCTTCGCGAAGCAGATCATCCGAACAAAATGCATCAAATAACTTGAGCACACCAACAATATTTCCATGGCGTGCTCGTTCTAGCACTTGAGCTAGCGCTAGGTGTAGGCCGAGATTATATCCACATAGCATCAGATAATCCAGCCGATACGGAATGGCACTACCGAGATGGTACCCAACAACTTCAGTTGTACCTTTGTAATCTGAGTGCAGCAAGGCCAGACAGCTCTTCAGATAGCTTGAGGGCCAAATTTTCTCCAGGTTTGGCCAAAACTCGCGTAGATAGCTCGCAAGTTGAGTTTGTATGAGAAAGAATTTCTCTAAAATGGCGGGATAATCCTGCCATAGTCGAACTTTAAACCGATTTAAAATACTAACAACCGGACGCAAAAGACTCGTAGTGGTATCTTTTGTTTGGTCAGGGGGGTGGCCATTCTCTGATGTCGGCAGCCTTGCACAGAATCGCTTTGTATAGGCCTCGTTCGCGGTCATCGCAGCAACCACTGTCAGCGCATCCAGTACGACCGCACACGGCAGCGCTCCCAACGCTACATCGACGATAACCTCTATTGCCCACTCGTCGTTGAGCAAACTATCAATAAAAGCATCTGCACTAATGAGTCGAACAATCAGAGAGATAGCTGATCTCTGTAGACGGCGCTTTCCTGACTTAAGGACTGGCATGGTGCTTATCGCCATCAAAACCGAGATGGCCTCGATATCACTAGCTCCGTATGCTTCACGTAGGCGATCATTTACAAGTTTCAAAACAGGTTCAGGAAGCTCGGACTCCAATACTTCCATTGGTATGACGGCCCCAAGTAATCCACACGCGCGCACTGTCGTACAACCTTCCGCGCCGGCTGGCGAAGATGCGTGTTGTATCCAAGGTGGAAATCCAAGTAGCCCTCCTCTCAACACCGTGCCTTGAAATATTTCTTGGGCTCCTGGAATGTGCATTTCAAACTCAACGCTTTCGTTATAGACTAGTAGCAAAGGCAACTTTTGCACGGATGAAGTATTCTCGATCTCAATTTCAACAGGACTTCTCATACGGAATGCCAAATTTGCAAGTAGATCGCGTTGAATACCCTCAAACAACGGGTTTTCCTCTAATAGTAACATTAGGTCCGACAATTGTTGAGATCTCATTTGCTCGAATAGAATACGTTCGGAGACTCGCTTTGTATACGCGACACGGCGAATAATTTCGGCTCGGTCTTCCACGAGAAGTCTACCCAACCGCATCACAATCCCATTCCGCGCACGCACAGACCCTCGATACATTTTTGAGTCGTCCGTGTACATCTTGAGTAAGTTGTCGAGTTTCAGTGCAATACGCTTCCGGGTAGCCACAGAAGTGTGACTTATATACGAATCTTTGTCGATCGAATACAAAGAAACATTTGACTTATCACGGTGCACTCCTAGCGAAATTTCGAAGCGTTTTTGAATACGTTTCATAGCAGATGCGAATGAAGCCACCGTTGAATTGTTAGGTTCGAACATCCACTCTGGGATTGCACTGAAGCGGCAATCCTTCATCAAAATAAGCCAACGACTTCGAGAATACTCGTTGCAGCGATCGAACCCAAGGGATAATTTTACCAGCTCTGTTGTACTTAGTCCCGTAAAGAAAGGGACGAAGATAAGGTGCGCAAGAAGCACAACACTATCTTGGAGCATTGGCAGGGATAGTTGGTGCTTCACTACGATAGTTTCTGTCACATATGAAAGCATGTCAGCATTCACACTGGCAACTGGTTGCACGAGGTCTTCCAGATGAGAGAGCATCGCAAAAATCCGCGGGTGCTGTGCTAGGTTTTGAAGTAGTTTTATAGCCGTCGATTGAACTTCATGGGCTGGGGCGTAAATGAGATCAACAATACACCTGAGATATCGAGGATCTGATGCAAAAATGCGGAGATACTGGGCACTTTCCACTTCCATGAGTTGGTTCATCAAATGAAGTAAGTTGGACACGAACGTTCGAACTATCAACTGTTGCATTTGGAGAGCAGAAACTTTCGCCCCCAATACCATCATGTCCAGTAGTAGGGTATACCCTTGGCATTGAACATACCAGAGTGCACCAGTCGGGACATGTGACGATATCAACCAGAGAAGGTCAACACCGAAGATTGTTGACGGTTCAACGTCAGGAGAAGGGTCCAAAATGGCCATTCTGGTATTAGGAGGTAGTACAAACTTTACCGGATGAAACTCCAACTGAACCGGACTCCAAAACAGTCGAAACATTTCACTAGGTGAAGGCTCTCGCCCACCATCCTGATCTAGATTAATACATTGTATCATCGAGTCAAGCTTTGTTGGAATGTGGCTGCAAGTATGGTGCAAAAGCAAATACTCCCTTCCCATTGTCGCCCCAGAGCAGGAGCTCGTGTTGGCTACTACTTCAACTACTGATTTCACGTCAACCGCATTGAATATTTCGGGCTCCACTTTTCCAACCGCAATCACGAAATCAAGGAATGATTTCCTTCTGTCAAACGCAACCGTGGAATACCTGGTACGGCTCCCTTTACTCCAAGCTCGAAGAATTCCAGGAAAGCTAGATGCCACGATATCTTTTACCATAGATCTAGCAATTTGAGCTCGTTCGTTGCCTCTTTCTTCATCATTTGCTAGCTCCCAAAGCTTTCTTAGAAAATACCACAAGTGAGCAGACCCACGGAAACTGAAGTCATTAGGTTCCCGCGATGATCGATCAGATCCCATAAAAATGTACTGCAGGTACCGAGGTCTTGGGGAATACAAGTTTTCGCACTTGTAGGGCGCGATTATGTCAACATCTGCGGCTTCGATGACATTGTTGGTTACTACCCGTTCAGAAATGTCGCCAGGAAATGGACGAAGGTGAAGCGATATCAACACGCGCAAGAGCTCACTGATCGAAGGTTCCTCGAGGTGCTTGCAGGTGGACGCCAGTTCGTCGCTCAACAGCTTCGCTGAGTCTCCATGAAGCTCACCGAAATTCGATTGCCGTGATTTCTGCAGCATTGGCTCGAGCCAGTTATGAAGATACGCTGTTAGCCGCTTGGAAGATGGGTAGTTGAGAAGATCTGCAGACTTATTCGGGCTCATAGCACGTGTGTAGCGCCACATTACTGAGCGAAGACGCTTTTCATCGCGAGCATTCACCCGAAAATATAATACGTGCGCTAACACATCCGCGCACAAGGCTCCCACATCATTTGAATCAACCTCATCGGAAAGCAGTAGCCTCATCAATAACGATAGAATGTCGTCATCCGCACTTCTACCTTGTAGACCTGGAGTCAATAAGGCTCTGTTTCGAGTAAGAATCATCTTGTTGGCTAGCACGAGCCGATCATGCTCTGCACTAGAAACCTGGAGCTCACCATAATCCAACGCTGCGTGCGCCAGCATCGCCATTTTCTCTTGGAAAAACGTGTCTCGGACAATTAATGGATATTCAGCCAACCTTGCGAGCGTGAACGACGATGCTCGGCGAACTTCTACATTTGATGTGAACAACATGTCCCTGCATCGCGGAGTGAAAACAATACGGTTAGTAACTAAGTGCTATCACCTACTACACGAAGTAGTTCTACATACGTAGGATCAAGGTACGAAAAAAGCATAGCGATGAATGGTTTCTCGGCCGCCAACCGCAGGGCTAATTCTGCTATGGAGAACACCGTTGAGAATGAGTTAAATAAACTTAATCAGAAGAGATCAACAATTACCCTGACCTTTTGCAGCACTTAAATGGCCGAACATCTGAATAGTTTGCGCAGCGGTGGAGGCGGTAGTGCTCGATGTATCATCCACATCCGCATCATCTGCTCGACGACCGGAAAGAATAGCACTCCTCGTCAAGAGCGGTATCCACGACCATTCTAGCGCGACTGATCCACGTAGCAGCTGCCCACGGCTTTGGTGGTTAGCTGCTAAAATCTCGAGAATCCTGATGCTTAGGTGCAAAACACTGGTGGCTGGGTCTCCCTTTGCTGATATCAAATAGGAAATATCGTGCGAGGAGCACAAAATTCGGTCCGCGGTTGATAGGCGAAGAATAACATGTCCACAGAGAGCCTAATGATTCATTGAGTTAGAGGTAAGACATTTTTTGTTTCTTCAAAGCAAAACCAGCCGTTTACCTTCGCAACGATATCACATGGATCGCAGTTTGAGCACCCGTCGCCTTCACACGGACAACCGTACCGCTCCTCTGAACAAAACTCTGACCCGGTAACTAGAAGTAGCAGCAATCGTAGAAACTGATCTCTGAACATTAGTCATCCGGTACCCCAGTTCCAAATCGTGCACGTGCTTACCTGTTCATAAATGTCTTCGATGAAGTAAGATATGAACACTGTTTTAGCAGTTGTCACCTTCAAATAGTAGTTTGCAGCACCTGCATCTGGAACTTGCGCAGTTTGTTCTTCATTGGGGTTTTCTTCAGAGTCTTCTTCTTTACTTTGATGTTGTAGAATCTTGGACGCTTCATTATCTTGAACATATTCGGAAAATCCATCCATGACGCTGACAATTTTTGGAATGCACTTTGATGTGAATTCACTTAAATAATGACGAATACCAGCATGGTTGTTTGCAGCGAAGAAGAGCATGTTAGCCACATTTCGCAACTCGTTCTGCGTCAATTGCTGCGAAAGCAGCTCAGTAATAACATCCATCCGGCTTCTCCGCTCCAAATAGTTGACGCGATCACCCTGTGTTACAATCTGATGTAAAAAATTGAACAGCTAAATGGAAACAGCATACATGTAGGTGTCAGAAAAAGTAGCTGTTACAGGATACTTCAGTACGTTCGCTCGGTGGTTCTTACCATGGGGCGGAGAAATGTGTCATTGCTGTGGACCTTCAGCGTGAGGCAAATCACGTCCACCAGCTGATCGCCGCCGGTATGAACGAGATCTAGCTTCAGAATTAGTCTTACGAGAAGCTGGAGCACGCTCCCTGCTGACGGGTTACCCGCAATCTCTCTTGAGACAGACTCAAAAAGCTCCATTATGAGCTCTTTGTTGTTTTGTGAACCAAATGCATCTGCAACACTATCCAGGAAGTTTTGATCGTCCAGACAAAAGACGGCTTCTACTAAAAACAAAATAACCTGTGCGAGTAGATCTGGTTAGTCACCTCCAACGTATAATTTCTACAGTATTAGTACTATACGAACCTTTCGTTTCACTTCAAAATTGGGGCTGCGCAAACAAGCGACAATTCGTTCAATGAATGGCGAGAGTTTGAGTTGGAGACCGGCGAAATTCTTTTGGTCCGCAAAAGCCAGCTTCATGCACGAGAATGCAGCAATCTGGATCGGTGGGTAATCGTCGTCAAAGAAGAATGCGATCACTTTGTCTTGGACATCAGCCTCTAACAGTTTAGTCTTTGCTGGGTGTGTTTGCAGATGAATACTGCAACATGAAACCGCAAAAAAAGCAATTTGCTTATTTGGATAGTCGAGAAGTTGAAGCATCGTAAGTTTCGTTCTTGCTGCTTCGTCCAGAACTGACTCGGGGTTTATTCGTTGCATTGCCTCGAGCGCGTTAGCTGCAGCGCGGCACAGTTGAAAGAGTTCTCGCTCTATTCGGTGCTTGATTGGGTACAAGTAAAACAGCGTTGTTCCAAACACTTCACCAGCATTCTGGGGTGGTTCTTCTACTTTCGGGTCGATCGTGTATCCAGCTCGGACCAACCGCAGCATAGACTCGATTAACTTTAATACAAACGGATACCCGTAATTCGTAAGGAAAAACGAACTGCTAGCTGGGTTGGCAATCATGGAGGCAAGCGCGCCCGCATCATTCTCAACCGATCGGCCACTTGCCAACTTCGACGCCAGGTTGTCGACCATTACAGCGAATCCTTTCTTTTTCGTGAAATAACTACCTGTAGCCATCGCATCGTCAACCTCAAATGAGAGTATGAATGCGTTTGATTTCTCATAGACATCAGCAAGACCCCATAAAATCTCCGATGCCAATTCCTGCGTGCAAATTAGGCAAAATATCTTATGAGTGTAAGTTCAGGCTAACAGCAAAACAATCTAATATCCTACCTGGTATACTTTGTCCTTGGCCAGAAGTAGTAGCTTTCGGAGGAATGAAGCCTCCATCAATTCTGAGATACCCCATTTAGCAACGTCTGAACGCGTTGCCCACAACATATTCCTCAGCGATAGCAAGTACAATGTAGTATGATATGAGGTGCTGTGCAAGCGTTCTCGGTCAAACCGCTGAATCAGCACGACTAGTTAGTTGTCTTTAGCAGAGGTAAATACAACATTTAATTCTTAAGATACGCACCACAAGTAGCAGAATGATTTCCCGTAGCTCGTCACTAGCTCCGATTGAAACCACATTTTTTGTCATGGATGAGAAGACGACAAGGATTTTAAGATGGGTAGCAAGCTTCTCGGCGACAGCACGGTTGGGATCGCTCCATTCACTGGACTCCCAGATAACCTCACCGGGCGAACGTCCCTCTAGCAGTGCATCTTCCTGGTCGAGTTCTTTCTGCCGTGCGTGAACCTGCTGCTCATTATTCATTGTTCTGTAGCGACGTAGGATCGAGAAAGAATCCTGCATATTTGCAGCGAACTGAATCGTCTCAGGAGTCTCCGGATTACTACTCGATCGCTTCGGAGAAAGCATTAGCCGAGAACCTGATGCCAAAATGGTGGTAAGCAGGTTGCAAAGCCGCTTTAGTCGGTACTCGTCAATTATTCGTCTTGACAGTAATCCTTGAAAAAGGAGCACAACGTATGCTCGAGAAGCGAGGATTGACACTGCGGCACTCTCATTCTCTAAAAGAGTAAGTAAGACCTCGTCCACCTCCAATTTCTCTAATTCAGTAGCAACTTCGAGGCTAGTCAATATCCACCCAAGAGCGATTAAAGCTGGTATTTGACAAACCGGCTGAAGGGCTGAGTTCCACGTCAATGAACAGAATGAAACTAGTGTTTGCATCAAGGACTTTGTACGTGAGCGCGCCACTGGAGATAACTGTCCTGATCCACCAACAAAATTCACGTGCTCTTCATGTAGTAGAAACAATATTCTGCTGGGATCATATCGGTGGTATTTCGAATGAAACAACACATCAACCATGGTAGAATTCATGCTTGATAGCGACGGATCATCACAGAGACTTTCCAAAATCTGGTAGAAAGCTGCGAGAAAAGTTTCCATCGAGATAAGCCACACTTTCTTGTCTACAGCCAGCCGAAACGTAAAACTAAGAACGCGTAGTGTTCCAGTATGCAACGAAACATGAGATTTCTGCTGCAAGAGCTCGAGAAGTGGGGATGTCAGCTCCGATAGTAGCCGTAGGTACTGTTGCGGGCTCGTCATGAGTTCAATAAATTCGCATAAAGTTTGAAAGAGCAGATCATGCAGCTTGGGCATTGCGGGAATCCAGTGATTTTGCTGTACACTCCATAATAAAAATAAGACACAATCCCGTGGTCCCTGCATCTCTTCTTGAGCCCACATTACACCTGCATCGGTGGTGATCAATTTTACAAAAATTGTCATCACACCAACACATGCGTCCGTAATGGTCTCCAAATGCTTATTGCATCCACAGTGACAAGTTTCCGTCTCTGGCTCTACAAACGAGCTTATAGTGAAAAATTGCGCGTGAATTTGTTGTAGAAGAAATACTGCAAACCTTGGGGTTCCTGGATATCTCTCCCAAGCCTCCGTCCCGACATAAAACTCGAGATACTCGCGCCAATGAGTGAGCAGACCACTCTTTGTTGCACTAAGCTCGTACGTCATCAGAAGGGCGACAATTGCATACTCAACGGACTCCTTGCGCGCAGGCAGGTGTTGTAATCTAGTGGTAGCGTTCACTAGGATCTCGAGGCCGCATTGCGTAGCGAACGTTTTCTATACGTACAGGACGAGTACAAATTAGTTTAAGCACTCAAATTTGGTATTTTGGAGTAGATTCGCAATACCTACCTGCGGTTCTGTCATCATGGCAGCTGAAAAGGCTCCTGGTATTCCGTTAAACTTGGGTTGTTGGGCATTTGAGCATAGTGCCTGCAGCACGTTGACTGCATCATCCCCAATATCGGATGTGTCTGGTAGCATCTCAAGCAACTGTACAATAATCTGAATATTCGTCTTCGTGATGCATTGTGGTGCGCGAGCAAACATCGTGATAGTGGCTTGTATCGCCCGCAGGACATCTTCGCGTAGACACTCGGGGTCCCGTCCACACGTCCCAAGGATATAGTCACTGAACGGTTGCCCAAACTTTACGAAGTGCCATGGTAGCCCTCGCCCTTCTAAAAGCGAATGCAGAAAATTTAATCCTTCAGCCTTGCAAAATGCGATCACCTCTTCTTCTTGCGCTGACATGAGAAACTGGCCCGCTCTTCTGATGGCGCTTGGAAGCCCCCACCACACACCTGCTCCTCTGTCATAACTCTGGTTACCGGCGGACATTTCGGTGTGTACTCGAAAGACAACCCGAGTCGCTTGGATAACTGGTTCGTAGCAATATCCAAACGAGACTGATGTTGCATCAGAATATTCCCGCAACACCACGCTCAGTGACAGCAGCGAGCAAAGGTGTGGAAGAAGATCTGAATGGACAATATTGATCGCGATCCCAATCGCGACATTCATAGGTACTACCGTAGAGCTGCTGCAGAAGAATGCAAACGCATGCTGTGCTTCGTTTTTCGCAAATGCCTCATAATCTTCCCAGTGCATTCCATCGCCACCACTAGGAGCAGCTTTAGCTCGTAGGTAAATGTACTCGAGAGCAACGTCTTTCGGTCCAACGAAGAAATACCTGCGGAAAAATGTTACAGGAGCTCATGGTGTTAATTTAAGCAAAAATAACTTTGGCGTACCTGGATACCTCCCCTTTGTTTAATTCTTGTTGTTCCCATCGACCTCGTACTCGTAAGCTCCTATCTCGCGCCATGAGTTTGCACTGGTGGTGAGTCAATATGGATTCTTTCCCATTCATGTAAATTCTTCCCAGGCCTGCACTGCTTCGGGATGCATTAATCTTATCCACATCAACAATTTTCAACCCGATGTTTGACAAGTATATATCTGGACTTGCTGAATGAAGCTTATGCTGCTCAAGCTGCTGACGTAAGGAACTCAAGTACTCCTTCACAGTGTTGTGTAGTGACTCCCGACTACCACGAGTAGATACGAGCAGCCCAGACAAACTTTGCGCGAGCTGCTCTGACTTTCTAGTCAGATATCCGACGATAGCAGGAAAAAACACGGTTCCATCGAGTTCTCGACTGTACAGATTAGCATCGCGCAGGAACCCACTTACAAGCTCGTTCAGACGCTTCACCATAAAGACATCTTCAACGTCCGTTGTGCGAAATTCTAATCTCTTCCATACGTCAAAGCTAAAAGACGAGAGCTTCTGGATTGCAGCTTGAATGCGGTCTTGGCGCATGTGAAGATTATCCAGCTTTGCTAGGGACTTAGGGCCTGCATTTCGTCGTGACTGTAAAAATCCGTATAGCAGTATATAGGTCACCTCCAGACCATCAGCTAGCCACTTCTCGATCCCCGCTGTAGAGTTGTTCGAGCTCGCCAACCCGAACAACTGACGATCTTTGTCCGATAAACGGAGCAGACTCAATCTCCTACTGTCGGTTACTGGTATCAACTGCAAAGGCTGTCTGTCCTCAAAGCAGCAAGCACGCAGTTTTGTGGGCGACTTCCAACCTCTCATGCCAGCGAACAGGTTAAGAGCGTATTCAAAGCGTTGAAGGGCCTCGAGATATATCCCATTTTCTCTCTCAACAGGGAATATCTTCAGTAAAACTTGCATGAGTTGTCCATCCACACCATTCTGCACGTGATTGCATCGGGTACCAAGTTCTGCATCCAGTGCCAGCAGCAGTCCGTTCAATTCAAGCGCGCGATAGCTAATTCCATAATACAGAAGTGCTGCATCAAGTTGCCGGGTTTCAACTTCTGTCATACCTGTGCGAAAAATCTCCACCAACGATAGAACAAGTTCTTCGACCTGCTCGTCGGAGACCACTTCTTGCTGCTCCAGCTGCTCGCTACCCCAGCTTTTATCAGCAATGTTCGCAGCAGTAAGCGTCTTGAAGCGCCTAGACCGCCGCAGATGCCCTGGTGTCTGACTAATCAGCCTTTCCGGAAGACTTGGGGTCTCGTGCACCGACTCGAGCGTAACAGCATCACTACTGGTGGTTTCCTGGGAATCATCTCCATGTGTCTCTTCCTGGTAGTCTTGTGCTGAACTAACTGGCATAGCATCAAGCACGTGTGCTTCTCTTTCTTTCATCCCTTTGACATCAGCTGGCGATACTGCTGCATCTCCAACGGTGGGCGAGGTGGATTCTGCTTCACTCGAAGCTGCACTACTACTAGGATTAGTACTAGCTGCACTCGGAAGGCGAGTGGCTGTCCTGCGTCCTCGCGGTACAGAGGCAACAGTACTGTTCACCCCCGCGCTTTTCACTTGGTACCGATTCGGCTTCAGCTGTCCAGCACTGCTATTGGTAAAAAGCGCCACTTCCCCATCCACCGACTTCGCTTCAACCTCTTCGAGAGGCACCTTTTCCCTCTTGCTGTCGACTGCAGCGTCCTTTTTCATGTCCTTCGTACGCACGAGCACAGTTTGCTGCTCTCGTGCGCTGCCCACCACCTCTGGAGAGGCGCGTTTCGACGGCGCAACAGCAGCAGCGGCAGCAGTTCTCGGTCGTGTAGCAGCACCGAGTTCCGGTGTCCATGGTGGCGGCTTCGTCTGCTGCTGCGGCTGCTGAGGATGCGCCGTCTCTGGGCGTTGACGCCGCTGCTGCTCCCGGGCCACGCCTGCTCTAGCAGC
>JAIKVD010000314.1:0-22490 GCA_024679075.1 Phytophthora uliginosa | reverse complement strand
GGCAGGCGGTGGCAGAGGGCAGACGGCGGGTGGCAGGAGGCCTCAGCTGCGAGCGCCTCTTTTCTCAAGCCAATTTGGTGATCATGCCACACTGGGCGTCGTTGTTACCTGAAAGCTTTGATATGCTGGTTTTTGTACGTGCGAACAGGCTCTACTAAGACGTTAACACTGCCAATGACGTAAGTGACCCCACATTTCTGGAGAACGTGTAAGGTCTTGCATTACATTGAATGTGACCCGACATTTCTGGTGGTCTTGCAATACATTGTGAATTTTGCAATGATTATCTATTGGTTCGCGAACCGTATCAAATGTCGCGGTATCTGGAGAATGGAACTGAAGAGCGCCTCGGATATGTTGGAAATGGTCACGCGTCATCGTCTCTATGAAAGCTGGTCGGCTGAGAAATCGGTCGGTTGACCAGAAGTCTGCAATCTCGTTGAGAGGAACAGATACTCATCGCTATCTCAAGGCCGAAATAGGCGTTGAGTTCACTTTCAGTGAGATGCTTTTTTCCCCATCTTCTAGCTTTGTCGACGTCCACCTTCGAATACTCTGGTGCAGTGTACAGTGACGAACAGCAAAACAGCCTTTACGCGCCGTCCTTTTTGAATGCCTTTTTGATTGTGGTCTCATGTACCAAGTGAAGGCCGCTCTGTGCCTCTATTGCGGCGAGATACGCATTGTCGGCGGGCTTAGCGGACGTGGGGTTCTCAGAACGTCGTTCAGCAGCAGCAGGAAGTACACGGACAGATTCGAGGCGCGTTACACCGTCGCCACACACAGTAGGCAAATCAGATTCTTGATCGTCGAGCAGGAAGCTTTCGTCTTCGCTGGACTGGAGGCTCTCATCGCCGCTGATGTGGAGGTTGCCGTCTTCGCTGAGCAGCTTCCAGTTGCCAGTGATGTCGTCCATTGCTTTGTGCGCGTTTGGCAAGTCGGAGAGTGAGGAGGGGGTAAAACCTGTCTGCGTCTTATATCGCGCGTCCGGCTGTTAGGGACGGGTTGTGACTGGCTGTGACATACGTCCAAGCAGGTCCAAGCGGACCTGTAAAGTGACAATAGATGCTTCAACCTAACCCACGCTGCGCCTTTCAGCCAATTAGACCATGTAGCTGGCTATCTTACGGGTCCACTTGGACCCTTATCGAGTCTCGTAGATAAAGGGTTAACCCTTTCGGATGAAAGGAGGCAGTTTGCTTCCTTTAACCTTTTTTCAACGAAGTACTCGTATGTAACGACGTAAAAGGAAGCAAAATGCCTCCTTAAAGCGCCTTCAAACACAGAACCATGCTATTGTTCTCATAATCGTAACAGCAAATTACAGAATCACGGTGTTTTATTCATAAAAATAACTACAAATCCCAAATCGAAGATTTGAAGGCTGCCCATCACAGGCCTTAAAGATTGGCTACCTCACTGTCTCTCAGATTACTGCAGCTTGCACGCGATAAGCTCAGCTGCTAGGACCGTCACCCGAGTGCTAATTGTATGTTAGGCCACAGAGGCCGCGCTTGTTCCGAAGTTCGATGCGCGAAATAGACTTGGCCTCCGGGGGGGGGGGGGGTTCTTTCTCCTGTAGGAACGTATTCCACTGCCAAATTGTCGTTTCGACATGCGTCTTTGATAGCATGAAGCGAATATCGATCGCGTTTAAAGGAGCCTTCACGCTAGATACGACATATCACAGGAACTCGGTCGATCTTGAGGGTAAACGTTAGAGGTACAGCGCCGTGGCTTTGTGATTCCGTCAACAAGCAGTTTTACCCACTCAGCTTAGAGAAGGCCGTCATTGACCGCAATGAATGCTGCAGCTGTGCTCAATTGGGCGGTACCATTTGCTCTGTAGATCACCAGCCAACGGGCGCTCCAAATAGTAACACGAAGCATCCCGATACCGATTTCCGATCAGCCTGATCACATGCAAAATCATTATCGGTCACAATTGGGGGGGGGGGGGGGGTAGTATCAACGTCGATTCTTGTGTTCCAAATAGGTAGCTTAGTATATACTTGGCAGCTATCCAATGGACTTTCATCAGCCTGGAGCAATGTCGAAAAAACTGATTGACGGCGAATGGGCGTGAAAGGCGCGCCAAATAGAGGCGACTGACTACAACATGTCTGTAGGGCATGCGTTTCATCTCTTCGGACTCGCCCGTAGTTAATGGAGGTCCGTCTAACCGGGTGTTGGGTATCATGGGCGTGGGGGTTGACCGTGCAGATAGCATGGTGAAGCGACGTAGAGCCTCGTCGATGTAAGCTCCTTAGGATAATGGAATTTCGACACGACCATGACCCCGTATCCACACCCCAAGGAAATGCGTTGACTCTCCCGTGTTATTTACCTTGTACTTCAGTTTTAGCGCAGCCATTTACCCCAGAACTTGGGTGATCTACGAGAATATAATCGACAAACAAGCCCACGAATAACGAGCCGTTAGCAACTCTCATAGTAAACGCGTTCGTCACCTGTAGCTGCTTTAAGTCCGTAGCTCTTGAGGAAACCGTAATTTGCTTGATCCCATTCGGGTCAGCTTGTTTATGGCCAGTGCAGTGCCTTTTGAAGCAACAAAACCTTGTTCTTCCCCCTCATCCCCCCCAGCTCCTCGAGCCCTTTGGTTTGGTTTACGAACAAAGTCCCCCTTGACCTTGGATTTGGGGAAGGCGGCAGGTACTTCGCCCTGATACCCATGCAGCTTCATTTAACGGTCAATACGAGGCAGATACGCACGCTGATGTGGTCTGCAACATAGACCCGCTTGGCGACGCAGTCTAGAGCAATATCTGTCTGTCTCCTCTTGTGCAGACCCTCGCCTTGTACTGAACTATTTCGCCAACAGGGCCCGTTTACGGCACATTGTCAGCCAGGGTATGTGCATCAGGAGGTGGGTCTAGTGGAATAAAAGTTTGCTTTTCCTTGAGAGCCGAACTTTCTTTGTATATGATTTCTTCCCCGAACGATCACTAAGTTAAGCACCGGGCTTCAGCAATAGAAAGAGGTACTCGGATGATCTCTGGCAAGTATAGAAAAGCACACTCGCTGTCTTTGGCGGATATGCATTCGTAACGTCGTCGTCTAGTCAACTGAGAAGTTGCATTACCCCGGCTTCTTTTACCTATCATGAAGTGCCGAATATTTAGTGGTAAATGGCATGCGACGAACATACACACTGCAAGTGGGTGATCAACATGGTAGGGTATCGGATCGCATGGACCACGCAACAACAGTGGACATCACGCCCCGAGGAAGCAAAACAGATCAAGTCGAAGCGGACAAAACCAGATAACTCAGGCGATCTGGCCATCAGACAGCGTGTCCTGTTCGGACCGCGCTTAGTCTGCTACAGCATGCTTCGACACGCGGATTATCGGTGGAGAGCCCAATTTGCACAATTGAAGCTGTTTCGTAGGAAACAATGGCCAAGGTGCAGCGATTCGCAACCAGGAGACCCGTCCAAATATCGTACTCCTCGCTACAAAGCGGCGGAGCAACGACGCTGCTGTCGGCAGGTGTCGACAGCACTATGACAATGCTACTAGAGTGTATTTGACCTAGACCTGCTGATTTACGGTCATGGGGCATGAACCCCTTGTAAATCAACCGGTTCTCGGTCGATCGCTCGAAGTAGTTACCCCGCAGCCATTCGCTTTGCAAGATGTATTGACGTTGTGGATCGTATTGGGTGTTAATCGCATCCGACTATTACCGCCCGTGACTTTGAGGGTGGCAACGGTTAGTCGCATTGGATATTCCCCAGCTACACATGACTACAAAGTTTTGGATTTGGCTACAGGTGCCATATCAACGCATCGGGGTGGCACTTTGATTTTCATTGAAGATGATACAGTGGGTTTCTCGTATGTCGGGAAGTTGCTGCCCAACGTATATCAACATGGAGGTTACAATATTTTCTCTCGCACGCGCATTTAGTCACAACACTAGTGCAGATTGCAATCGCGGCCAAGCTCGATTCAACATAAGAGTAGCCAATCTCGTCATCCACCGCGTCATCTACACTAGAGAGTATCAGAACTACTGATGGCGAAGAGAATGTGCGAACTCCGGTTGAAGATGCTGTCGCTAAGTGTTCTGAGCCATTATCTAGCCATCGTCGCTTAGAATGATACAGTTGGATGGCATTAAGTGTTAAGGTTTGGCCGGACGCGCAATCGGTTCAAACTGTAATATGCATCGCGTAAGCCAAAACGTTGCTTTCTGAACTAATATTGCCTGTACGGTATCGCTTACAGCCACGTGATGTACCCATACCTCCAACGAACAAGCGAACCATCCGGTCGGCACATGCAGCTTACTGGCAGGTTACTATGGAGGAAGAATAAGAATCTTCGTCGAGATAAATTTGGCAAGTTGTGAACCGCAGTAGTGCAGGCAAAAAATAGTCATATCCAACAAGTGGGTGTTTGCTGTGAAGACGAATAAGCACGGGTTTTATAAACAATATAAATCTTGATATATCGTTCACAGGTTCAAGCAAGAGTTTGAAGTAAACTATAACAAAACCTTTGCTCCTGAAATTCCGTTCTTCACGATCAGAGTGTCGATTTATTTTGCGGTGCAGCGAGCGTGATCAATTTTGCAGGACGACGTCAAAACAGCTTTTCTGCAAGGTAAATTTTCAGAGCTGGTTGATACAAGGGTGTGGATCACCCGGTAATAAGCAAATATACCGCCTAATGAAGTCGATCAACGAACTGAAACAGTCACCGCATGTCTGAAACAAAAGATTGCACTGTAACTTGGTTGCTCTCCGGTTCACTTGGGTTAAATGTGATCATCGTCGTTATGCTATCCACGAGAAGGGCAGATAACCATGCTCCAAACCGTCTATGTAGGCGATCTTCTGCTCATCGGTGCGAGCACTCGATGTAAAGATATTGCATGATGGCTGATAGAAAGGTTTGAGCATATGGCTCTCGGCGGTTGCTCAGTGGTAGATTTTGCTTCAGCAGTCCCGAGTACAGTGCTAGCCCACTCTGTGCCGCGCCCTTCTTTTTATCTGTCACGGCAGCGGTGGCGGGGCTCTTCTTCTTCTTCCTCGTGTCATCCACTTCGTCCCCTTCCCCTTTGCAATTAGCTCCCGCGGCGGCTGGCGCTGTTGAGAACGCGAAACATCGAATGGTTTTGCACTCATGGGCTATCATGCAGCCTTCCCCATTAACAACATGGATGTTGTAGACATATTACATATTAGTTAGTGCTGTTCAGAAGTCCCAGAAATAATACTGAAATTAATACTGTACGCAGCCTCGAAGTTGGGTGAGCTTGCCGTGGGGCCGAGCGTTGGCTTCAGCATTGGGAAGCGCTCCACAATAGAGTCGAAGAGCACCTACGCAAATCTGCAAATGACAATTCTTCGGACTGGGGTACGACACAAAGGTCCGCAGGTCCTACTGAAGGGCAATGCACTGACGCATTGCCGCCACGGGGATGACATCAAAGACAGCGTCCATTTGCTTGATCTCGTCCCGGCGACGATGGGAGCGAGCCAACATCTCGGTCAGACCCACACTGGTAGTAGGCACCTCCGTAATCGTGCCCAAGTTAGCGGGGGAGGGGGGGGCAGCGCGCTGCTGTTCCTCACTTTCATCCGAGAAGAACGCCTCATTCACGGTGTCCTCTTGGTCTCGTGAATCTAACGCCAATAGCCTTCTTCGGAGAGGTCCTCCACTTCAGGTACACTTCATGTTTCACTTAATGACTACTGTTCACTGGGATCAGACGCGTCAGTAGTAGACTCAAAGACACTCGCGCACTCGCAGGTAGGTATTCCGCACTCCTCTAGACCAAGAAGGCCCTATCCAAAAAATCGTCAAAGCAAAATAAGCGATGCGAACTTCACCACACCTCTCGAGTAGCTACTCCACCCTAGCACTCGCCACCTCAGACGAGCAAGTTCTTCTCAACCAGCACCGTACTAGTCCGTCCTCAATTAGCAGCGTACCATGCTTTTTCACCAAATGTCGCACACCTTCACCTGCCTCGGGTCGGGTCCGCTGGGACTGTTTGCAAGTAGGGGCTGAGTACGGGGTCGAGAACGAGAAGAAGGGAAGCGTAGAATGGCTACTTTACAGCACCGCGAAGTCCATTTCTATACGCGGCTCCACCATTGCAAAGTTAAAACAATCGCGTCATAATATTGCGCGTTCTACACCAAATTTTCCCGGTCGATTGATCGAATCGATCGGCCCAATCGCGCGACCAATCGCCCCGCGTATACTCAGGCGTATACAACTTCTGCTAAGTACGAGTATAGCCATGACATATCGCCTGCTCGGGTGATTCAGCTCATGACTTGGGAATTGTATGTGGGAGATTCAGCGAACCGCTCGGAGTTTCTTAATTTAGTCGGAATTCACAGTAACAAGAATTATTTGCGTTTTCGCGTTGCTAACCGCTCCAAACGTAGAGATTCCGGACGTCCCATGTGAGCGAGCGCCATCCTGAAGCAGAGTCAAATCGAGCTTAAAATCAATAAGCATCGAAGGCTGTTGATACAGCCCATGTTTACTATCAGGATTAGGTGAACTCGCCATAATAAAGCCAAGTTAAAATGAAAACATGGCTACCATGGTTGTAATCATTTCGATACTTGAGGACGGTGTCATGGGCTCCAAATCCTACACAATTTTCAACAATCGTTGCTGGGAAACATTATCTCTATTGTCAAGCTAAGCCTCTTAAAAGTCCGAGAACGTCGACAAAACCCTAAGCCAACCACTATTAGATCATGCTTGGTCCTGGGTTTAAATCTGCGCGCTGCACGCAGCCCTTAAACCGCAGGCGTCGATTTTTGACGTGCCGAGCAAGCCGGGTTCGAAACGGAAATTGCACCTTCCCCAGAAAACATGGGCTGTATATTTTCCGAAAATCCCGGACATAGGAAGTCGTTTGCAAAGCTAAGTGACATCAATGTACCTCACTGAAAAGCATTTTCCGAAAATCAAAACAGGTACATGCATGAACATTTTAAGAAACGCTGGTGCTTCCAGCTTTTAGCTGGAAGAATTTCAATTATGACAATAGGTTCCACCGAGTCCGTCCCGTTGCGAGCTGCGCGACAAAAACCGTTTGCGACGTCGGCTTGCTCAGGCAGCCTGCCATTGCCTTCCCTCTCAAAAGAGAATCAGGTATGTAGCTAAGTGACTGTCATCACGCGCGCCGCAATTCTACACCTTTTACCAGGCATAATGACCGTTTTCTCAAGCAAAACGGATTTGGCACGCTCGTGCAACTTAATAATTAGATGTAAAAAGGACAATTGCAAGGCAAAGTGGTTTTCTGATATATTTTTACCTAGCAAAGTGGTTAGTATTAAAGCTACTTACCCAGCTCCATATCTTCGCCACGCTCGGCAAGAAAAATGCTTTTGAAGCAGTGTCGCTCCATGCGCCAAACCAAGCGCTGCGTCAAGACTTCCTTGCTGAGTTCCACGGCCTCCTTCATGATCGACATTCTGTGCGCCGCTAGCGAGTCGTACTCGCCTCGCACGAGCAACTCACGTCGGCTGTTAGTTAAATGCAACTTCATGCGCGCCTTCAGAGCGTTGAAACATCCCTCGATCGCGTTGCACATCGGGCTGTATGGGGCCAGACGCAGGATGACCAACTTGTTGCTGATGACGATCCCGTCAGCAACAAGTCGTTCACGGGCCAGTGTCTCCACCTGGCTGTGGGCAGGGGCATTGTCAGTGACCACGACAAACTTTTTGCCTACACAGCACTCTTTGTACTCGTCCGAGTTGAGAGCTGCCACGAATAAGTCCGCCATGATCCGCGCATTCTCCTCCATGCGGATGGACCCTTCGTGCGTGCGCAGCAACACGAGCCCGTCGCCGGGCGACACGCCGCACTGCACGTGGAGATTCTTGCCCTTGGACGGTGGCAGCGTTATGACAGCACGCTCGCCTGCACGAGCCCATCCTTGGTTGCGAGCCAGGTAGATGTTAAAGTTGGTCTCGTCGTGATACACGATTATGTCCCCGGCAGACACATGCTTGTTCAGCGCCTTTACGAACTCATCCGCTTCTCCTTGTTCACGGCGTTGTTCATGGTGGCCTTCTCGATCCGGAGGCCCTTGACCGTGTATAGCATGCCGTGCAGCGCGCGGTGGATGGAGGAGATTCTCACATCCACCGACATGTCACTGAGCAGACTGTCCCTCATGACGGTCATGTTCATGTCCGCCTGCTCGTCCAGATACTCCTCGAGCTTGGACATGACCTCGACCGTCATCTTGACCGTCTCGCACGCCGCCGCGCGGGAGCTGCTCAATACTGCCCTTCGCGACGATGCGACGGACAGTAGTGACGGACACGGCATTACTGGCAGCGACACCAAGCCAGTTTTGGCCGGCCAAGTAGGCGTCAAGCACGCGTTTCTTGGCGCTTGTGCGCTCGTATTGTTTCGCCTCCCGTGAGATGGGAGGTGGCGTTTGCGGGAGTGGCGTCTGCGAGAGTGGCGTCGTCGTGGGCTGCGGGACAATTGTCGAGGCGGAGAGCTGCTGCAGGTGTGTGGCGGAGGCTTGCAAATAAGAGAATGCCGCCGCGGTGTTGGAGAACAGCAGCTCCAGCGCCGAGTGGCTGGCGTTGTTTCCCACCACCGAACCGCTTTGGGTGGGAAAAATATCGCGCCAAACCACTTTGCTTGTAAAACCTCATTTTAGGTTTTCAGTCATCGTTGCTGCGATTCGGGGGCGTGCCGATTGTGGCACAATGAAGAAATCTGCATTGTAGCTCCTCCACTGCCAGGGTGTGGCGTGGCGGGTTAAACAGGAGAAGGGAAATCTGAAACTAAACGCTACGGCGCGACTACGGACTCCTGCTGCGACTGCTCCTGCGGACGGTAGCGTTGGTTGCATCTGCGCCCCTTCGACTCAAAAGCTATTTTCACATTACATGAAAATATCCATTTTCTGAAAATCCTCAAATGACCGTTTTGCTTGAAAAAACGGTCATTATGCCTGGTAAAACGTGTAGAGCAGCTTTATCTCTCTAAAAACCTCACAGTCAAATACTTGAGCTATTTTCACTGATCAACAATTCATTCTCACCATCGCCACCTTAATTCGGCCACGTTCGGACAACCTTGAATTAACGATGGAATTAGCTTTGGATTAGAATTATGCCAGAATTATCACGGCAGAATTAGTGAAAGGCACAATACATCTATCACTTTTAAATTTCAGAGCTCACCCGGATGCTTGAGCACGGCCTTGTGTCGACAGGTACTTGTATTTCTTAGCGTACACAGGTGGAATGGATCGGATAGTTCAATCAGTTGGATTGAAGGGAAACTTACACTGAATTCGTAGTAGAAAGTAACCACCGCAATCGAGATAACAGCGGGAAACTTGATCTTTAATCGCAATTGACAGCTAGAAAGCAATTTTCGTCCCATCGCTTTGTGTAGTATGCAGAGATCCTGCGGCCTTCGTCACGCCAAGCTAGCCACTCGGCTTGATCTTTGGGAGACTGCTCTGGGAACAGATCCAGCAGCATATCGTGATCAGTTTCGATGTTGTGTAGCTGCATCCAGTCGGTGATGCCATCAAAGCGCAGGCGTAGGTGGCCACGAACCACCGACAGCTTGTAGCCTGGGACATTACTAAAGACTCCTCGATCACCAAAGCGGACCTTACGCTTAAGCGAGCGCCCAACTCCGTTTTGTTCAAAGCCTTCGTCTGGTACGCCGGTGATGTCCGCCAACGTGTTGAGAATATCGTATTGCTCGACCGCGTCTTCGATCACAAGTCCCGCAGCATCACCCAGTCGCCCTTCAGCCACAATAGTTGCTGCCACACGAGTTACTGATAGCTCGTCAGTGTAAATGGAATCCGCTTCGGGTGCTTGTCCGTGGTCGCCCATGATGATGACAATGGTATCGTTCAGTATTCCAGCATCGGCCATGCGATCCATGAATTTCCCGAGCTCCACATCGGTGAAGTACCGAATCTCCAGGTAATTCTTGATGTCTTTTTCGTACTTTTCGCCGTCATAAAGTGCCGAGAAGTCGGGGTTTTCCGACTCAGCATACCACGTCGGCCGCGCGTCGAATGGTGCGTGACTGGAGATCGTGTAATGTGTGATGAACATTGGCCTTTTCGCTTCGCCATCAGCGACGCGCTGACGCTGCTCTTTTGTCTTGTTCACGAGTAGGTTCCCCAGAACTTGCAGGTTGATATCGTCATGGACGCCCCAATTGAATCCGCGGTGCTCGTCGCCGTACCATTCATCGTGCTTGATGCCCAAATCCCTTTCTGCCCATTCTGCCACATCGTCCTTGCTCCAGACAGTATCGAAACCGTGACTCGGAAGGAAGACATTCCAGCTTTCGAAGTCGGTGGCGCATCCGGTAGTGAAAAAGGTTTCGTACCCTTTTGCTTTGAAAAGTTGTAGTACACCGGCCAGCTTGGTATCTTTCCTTCCTCCAGTTATGCCAGTTTTGACGGTACTATAGTACGGGGTCTGTGCGAACAGCATGCTCTCCAAAGATCGACTGGTTGGGTTACTTGACCACATGTTGCGGAGGGCCACCCCGCGCTTTGCCCACCTATCGAAGTTGGGCGTGACAGTCATGTTTGTGCCTTTGAACAAGTGGGAAGGGTCTTCATCTCCCACCAGGTAGCGTGAATCTTGGAATCGGAAGGACTCGACACCAATGACGAGGACGTTGGGGGGATTATCGGGCGTGACGTTGACATCGAACGCCAGATCACCGTGAAAGCCGGTAGTTCGTCGGTAAAGCGAGTTCTTCCCAAAGCGTTTGTACTGCTCCGTTGGGTGGATGTTCGTCTCAACAGGAGGCAGGTTGAATGAGGCGGGACCTTTGGCACTGGGCTGCAACGCATGCCCGAAAAGCTCGTTTAGGGTCGCGTTCATCGCCGAGTACGCGACAAGAGGAGAGCTCGAGCAACTCACTGCGATGGTAATCGTGGGAACAATGACAAGGCCCGTACAAACGACGGAGGCTTGTTGCACACGGCGAAAGGAGAGATTTTGGTAGATGAAGCCTCGTACAGTGTTGGCAGAGCCCGGAATTTGAGATACCAAACCTTCCTCTAGCGAGAGCTCCACGTACTTGACGCCTTTAACAGTGTTGACTTTAGCACCGCGCGTTTGCGAATCTGCCACGACGAAGTGTGTGGGATTCCAGCGGCTCAAATTGCACCAGGGAGTCCACGTACGCACAATCGCAAAGAAAGTCGCCATGATCGCGAGCGAGGCCGCATGCATGAAGCCTTCCGTGTACTCCTCGCTTGATATAGGAGCAGCGCTGACGTAATTCCTCTCGTTGGTGGCCATTATGATGAGGTCGAACGTGAAGCGCATATCTCGGAGCTGCACCAGCAGCAAGTCAGCCACAAATGGAGTCATCATGGCGAAGAACAGCAGCCAGGAAGTCACAAACGTAGCGATCGCCCACACCCTTGCTGTCGCAACGCACTTGTGCTTGGTATTGCCCGAGTCAGACCGTTTAATGGCGGCTTGCTTCACAGCGTCGAACAACCACAACACACTTGCGAAGTAGGTAGTGCACACGAAATCCTCTAGAAACCCGAGACCCATCGCTGCCACTTTCGCACCGCTCGTGTGGTCCTTAGAGGTGCTGTACATGGCAACCAGCGACTTGAGTGCAACGCATCGATGGCCGGAAAAGAAGAGAAGCACGGTGGTGTAGACGAACATCCACCCAAGCAACGGAACGTTGCAGAGGTCAGCAAATCGATCTGTGGGACGTCTCCAATGGGGATCACGTTTGGCCTCCGGTGCTGGCGTGCAAGGGCCGGGTGCCAGTGAAGGCAAGCCCGTACTCGCGAACAGGCTGGTACTCATCTAGATGCTAGAGAAGCACGGCTTGGGCTGCTCGTTTGAGAGTGACCCCGTCTTCTACTAGTATCCGTTAGCATGCCGCTTCACGTTGCATCCGTTTCACTTTGCGTCTGTCCTAGAGCTTTCGAGGTGCAAGTAAAGTACGCTGTCATTCCACACTTTTCGCCTTCATAAAGCACAGATAAGTTAGGTTTCACCTATCCTTCTGTGCCATATTGGACGCTATGCAGAGTAGCATGCTCGAGACGGAAAGCCTCGTTGGGTCACTTAAGCATAAATTACGGAGCGCAATTGCCACTTATCGGAGTTTGGCGTCACGGCGGTATTTGTTCTTTTGAATCATATCTGACCGCTATCGCGAGGTGAAATTGGACCCTCCTTCGTGACCTTCACGTCGAAAGTGAGGTCGCCTCGGAACCCTGTAGTTTTTGGGACAGACGAATCGTCTCCTAGACGAATGTGTGTGAATGAATTGCTCGAGCTATGGTTGATTTCCGCACAAGGTGTGTCACTTACGTAGATTTACGTTTCATGAATTGCGGTCTTAAAAAAATACATACTTCAAGTATCTAACTAATATGTTGACCCTGTTGATCTCTATCTAGTTGCGCTAATAAGCAGTAACGCTGTCGATCTCTCTCTGCCAGACAAAAGTCTTCATCTCACTCGGAAACTCCTGCGTTGAAGTGCCGGTCACGTCTTGACGCCGGAACCACTTGGGGTTTGTCTTCGAATTGCGGTGAATGTCCACAGTCAACAAAGCAGCGCGATGGTAAATTTGCAACACGTTCCGCTTGTCAGGATCCGCATTCTCGTCAGACTCCGACGTAGTTGATACCTCTGGACTGGGCAAGTACAAAGTACTCGGCAACACATTGTTTAGGATGCCTACCAGTGACAGTATGACATCCGTTGTGCCGGTTTGAAACGGAATCTCGACGTCCGTATCTGCTTGGCCGTAACCTTCACGCATGTTAAAGTAGTGGATGGGGTGTTTGATGCTGGGCTTGCTGTAGTACTCGCAGTTGGTTCGCTTGCACAGTTGTTCTGCTGCCAGGATGAGACTGTTAACGTCCTGGTCCTTCGCTCCACGGAATACAGCAGCCGTCTTACCAGCATTGCACCATGGCGCACCTCCCGTTGGCTTTCCGTCAGAAGAGCAGGCATCCATCTTCTCAATAAAATTCTCAATATCACTAGCACTCTCCGCGTACACCAGCATATCCAACGGTTGATCCACGTTAGCCACTTTGTTGCCGCGTCCAAGCTGATGATCGAAAATGTACTCGCGCAAATCCAACGCGGAACCGACAGTCGCAGCATAGTCCTTGCCCGGTAGATCACGAGCTTGAAGCGCCACTTTACCGCCGTACGTGTTCAAATTCAAATACTTGCGCATCACATGCGAGAGATGCATGTCTTCCGCTGTCGACCATGAAGGCGGACGCTCTTTCACAAAGTACTCGAGCCAGGTCTGCTCTAGGAACCACATTCCACAGAGGTAGTCTTGCTCCACCCAGTCCACAGCACTGAGATTGTAGCCTACAGTCGGCCAGCTCTTGTATCCATCGAATGTCGACGCTCGCACTTGGCCAAAGTTTCCCCACACTCCCTTTTGTAGGTTCATGTACTGGATGTAGTCGTACACAGTCGTCGAATCGATGTTTTTGTCGTCATCCACGACCAGAACATACTTGGTCGTCGCCATGTAGGCTAGCAGGAAGCGTCCGTGGAACTTGTGGTTGTAGTTGGATGTGGTCATGACGAGTTGACTCGACCGCTGCGGGTACTGCAGTCGCATTGCCTCGACAACCTCTTTGTACGCATTTTCGTTTGGCGAGTTGAAGCTCATGACCCAGACGTGGGGCGGGGTCACGTTTTGCTGATCGAGCGCTGCCTCCAGTTGAAGTTTCAGCGCGTCTGGGCTGCCTCGAAATACGTTGAAGATGATTGTCGTGGATGTGTCGTTGTTGCCGTAGCTGGACGTGTAGAACTCGTCAGCCATGGGAAGTTGCTCCCTACTTCTTGGATTCACCTCGACACGGGAGTGGGTCTCCTCCTCGCGAACATTCAGCAAGACCTGCTGTGCGTCGTCCTCCTGGCTGGAGACTCGTAGATTTCTGCTGCTGCTGAGCTTGGTCAGTCCGGACAGCGAGCCCACAGACCAACAGACAGACACGGCCCAGAGGCCGATAATGAAATAGCCGATCTTGGGTCGCCGTCGCAGCACCTCCACCACGTTCACGCTTGGCCGTCGTCTGGAATCCATCGCACTGGTGTGAAGAAATTGCGAGTGGGGGTCACTACGACAGGCCCATGCGAACCGGAAAAAAAGTTGAAAACGGACGCATTGTCCCAAACGACAAGCAATTACCGTTGTAACTGCCGTGGGCTGTTGTTCGATTGCTTCTGTTTTATCTTGTAGAGATCAATCACATCGGAGGCAAGTTGGAGTACCTAGAGACCTACGGGCCAAGCGTGTAGCAGTTGAGCAGCACGGAAAGGGTTCAGCATGAGGCACTCCATGGTGCTTGTAGGCGGGTTTCGAGCTGGCGTTCGGTCTGCGGCGTTAGATGTGTGGGGTTCGCAGGGAACAGCACGTTGTGGTCGAGCGTTGTGTCGGTGCAGCCTCGATGATACAGGTATTAATAACATGAAGGACCAGTTGAGGATTACTACTTTATTTCAGGACCATTATTTGGACACCCGGCAGCCGAGGTGGCAGGGATGGTAGGCGGAGGACCAATGTACTTCTGTGGGTGGAACACAGCGTCGCCTTACAATTCGCTGCCGGCAGTGACGAGGTGGGGGGGAACCTCTTTGAGCCTTCTCGTTGCAGTCGTTACGCACTGGGAGCTACGGTTGTGAAACGAACGCCGGAGAGCAAACGTGCCCCTCCTAGCAAGCCATGCGCCATGCGCGCACCAAGCTCATTCGTCAAGTCCGCCTTTCCTTGCCAACCTCCAGCCCGAGCCCAGCATGGAGCTGGTGATACGCACGGAGATACACAACAAGTCTGAAGGCCACCGTTCCGCCGCCCCCGTCTTCGAGTACGACCGAGTCCCGGCGACAGCCCAGCCGCCCACCTCCGCAGCGATGCAACTCTCGTTGTTGTCAACAGTGAGGAGGACACGGTCGATGTCGAGAAGGTGAAGCTGCAGGACGCACAGGACGAGCAGAAGCGGGAGCGGGGGCAGGGCGGGAAGGTCAAGCTGAAATTCCTCAACGGCTTGAGGGGCATCGCCAGTCTGCTGGTAGTCCACCACCACGCAGGATACTTGAAGGAGTCGACGATTGCGCCGAGCGGGGGTCGACATCTTCTTCGTGCTGTCGGCGTTTCTCCTGACGATGCTCAACGAGTCCAAGATCAACAAGTTGATCAGTCGCCGGGATGGCCCCCGCCAGTGGCTGGTCACGCTGGCGGACTACTTCGTCAAGAGACTTGTGCGCGTTTACCCTCTGTTCGCGACCGTGGCGTTCGTGCTGACGTGCATGCCAGAAGAAACACGCACACACTACTACAACCTAGCGCACTACCACATTCAGCACTGGAGTATCTGGGAGATCTTGACTTTTGAGCGCCGATACTATTTATTCTGGACGTTGCCGATAGAGATCTGCTACTACTTCATCATCCCGATCTTCCTCCTCGGGATCTGTGCACACGAATCGGAGGGGTCACGATAGATTCCGCCTGCACTTGCCGACATTTCTTGCGGGGTCTCTGGCTGCGGTGGTGTACTCGGAGCTCAACAAATGGATAAAAGAACGCCGCTATGAACCACGAGTCTGGCAGCTTTCTGCTATCCGTGGGTTTGAGTTTCTCATGATATGCTGCGTGCTCACCAATGTATCCCGCGGAAATTTTAAATCCTGGTTCGGGTTGTTCCCCAGCTCGGACGCCGAAGTACCCTCAGTGAGTCTCCCTATTTCAGCGACAATTGTGATCGAGACATTATTCCCGTCGGCGATCTCTCGAGGACTCGAGTGGAACTTCCTCTGCTATTCGGGGAAGATCAGCTTCTCGATGTACTTGCTCCATCCGTTCGTGAATTTCCAGCCGTTCCTTACGGAGCTACCGCGTATCGATCAGTTCATTGTACGGATCGTCTTAGTGTACGCCTTGGCGACGGCCTCGTATTTTCTGGTCGAGCGCAACTGCCAACGTCATGCCGTAAATATCAGCAAAAAGTTAGCGAGGTTCGCAGGATCCGCGCCAGCTCGAGTCGAAACTGCGTCGACGATTTCGGAGTCACTCGTAGGCCATTTGATTGCTCGGCTTCGAGGCGCTGATATGGCGTAAATAACGCAATTGATTTAAAAGTAACTTACGAGTATATTTTTTTGTTTACAAGCAGTCGGTATCTGCCCGTTTGTTACGAAGTATTCACAACAGTGGGTGGTTGCTTCGCGTTGTGCTGAGGAGAATTTCACTCGCTCACTTTCGTGGCCTTCCAGCGGGTGCGGATGGTTTTCGAGTACTCATTGGCGGGTTTTCGAGTAATCGTTAAGTTCGGACACCAAAGGTGGTTGCGTCGAGTACAATGAGCAGCTGGATAATCTGGCCAGTGAGCTCCTCGTTTGCACCGCCAATTTCGCTTCGCTCATGGCGGGCAAGGCGTCGGAAAATAGATATTACCTCCTTTTAAGGGCAACTACTCCGGCCCACGCGCCGACCATTGCAGACCTTCGCTTCGCTTCGGTTGCAAACGGTCTCTCTGAGGCCTCAAGGTTGCTTCGTACTTAGATGTACTCGGTCCAGAATCCGATGCGAACTTCGCTGCACTCGAAATACCATCGATTTGTGCAGAAAACATCGATTACTCGAAAACCCGCCAATTGTACTCGAAAAACAGCTCGCCCCCCTTCCAGCATAGCTTGCAAAACGTCCAAAAGCAGTGGATTTCGTATCGATGCGGGCACATTGAAGTGCGTGTGTGGCTCGGGGATTCGGATTTCATTGAGGATGGCTCGTTTTTTATCATGCACTGCTGTTCGCACCGAATTTGTTTTTGTTTCGCTGTTTGCTTTTTTTTTAGGGGTTTCGTGATGCTTCATATGAGCACTCATCGTTTGGGACTAATGATACGACATCATTGCGAATGCAGCTCGTCGACTATACAATATATACTTCCTTCGGACGCTTGCGTGTAAAGCCCCTCTGAGAGCAGACGATTAAGCTGACAACGACCGTGGTGTTGATCATGACGCTAGAAGCACAATTGCTGCCGAAACGGGCGACGGTATTGCCCGGGATCGCTCAAACTATATACTTCGAAGTAGCAGATAGCTACGTTCGTGCGGGTATCCGGAGACTAAAATTCTTGTGCTGCATCTGCAATTTGAGACTGGAAATATATTCCGTATAATCTACACTTCAATGTTGGATGGCAACAAATTGTGAGTGGAAAATCAGCATCACGTTTTAATTTTAGGCAACGGACGTCCGTTTCGAAACCTGGCAGGTTTGTCGCCACTGTAAGATTTACTGCAGAAGCAGCAGCCCCTTGTTGGGACATTCAAGAAGCGATGACGGGTGTGCTTCCGCTCTTCGTTATCACCGACATCACATTTGGCAAGATTCCCGAAACAAGGGAGTTGCCGTCAAGAAGACGATGGCTGTGGGCTGGCTTGCTTGTGGTCGCTGCAATGGTGTTCATTGTTAACTTTGTGAACGATGCCGAGTCGGTGTCTTCTGGGTTTCACATGAAAGGTAGTGAATTAATTCACAATGAGCGGTCAGCGACTTCTAACACCGAAGCCAAGAGCAAACTCGCTGCACGTGCCATCGAAAGAAGCCAACAGCAATCTAAGCTGATTCACCACCTTGTTAACGACGAAGATGGAGAAGACAAGATTCCCGACCAACTACCACCCCCGCATCGGTGGCCACCGCTTCAGGAGGGGGTGGAGGAGCACTGCCTTTACGTTGGCGACTATGGGCTGATGGAGCGTCTGAACAACTCAGCACGCACCTTTTGCGCTGGTAGCGCTCCGTATACAGTTTACAACTTCCCCGAGAACGAAATTCAAGCCACAAAGTTTGAAAATGTCGTGATGGATTGGCGAGGTGTGCGTGCATCTGCTGATCTTGACTCTCGGACACATAAAGCTACGGATCACGATTCTAGATTCGTGTACAAGCCCAACTCAACGTACTGTAGCTGTAAAGAGTCACAGGGCTCCGCGCCAAATATCTGGACGAACGTTGTCGCTGGTCATCCAGACGAAAAAGACTCGAATTGTCAGCCGATACCATCGATTTTGACGACTGATGTCTCGATTGTGTCGCGTGCAGTGGTTGTTTCGCGAAAAGATAACCAGAATTCATTCACTCAAATTTCGGGTATTATGAACGCGTGGATCATGATGAATGTAGTTGGTTGGAGTAGAAAGACCACGCAGCTAGTGACGTTCGATCGCGCATTACCGAGTGCTGTCGATGAGCTCCGGCATGCTGTTCTAGGGCCTGAGAAACCAATTATCGACGGCGAGCAATTTCAAAAGCAAGTCATTCGCTTTGATTCCATGCTAATAGCTCCGTTTGAAGCCACCGGAATCCTGATGAATCATTTGTACGAAGACCAACCGTGTTTTGCCAATAGAATGGTCGCCGATTTCCGGGATGTGGCGCTCAAGAGCATGGCTGTCATTCCACGAAACGAAAAAAGCCAACCCCGGCGATGTCTAGTCACAATAATTTCGCAGAGAGCACACCGTGTTTGGCGCAATGAGGAGGAGCTCTTAGACCAAATGCGCCACGACTACAAAGACGCTTACAAGTTCGGCGAGTGCTTGTTCCATTCTTTGAACTTTGTGAGCGTGCCAATCCATGAGCAGATGCGCGTCATGGTGGACAGTGACATCGTCATTGGCATGCACAGTGTAGATATGGTCAATGTCATGTGGACTCGCCCCGGAACTGTCGTGGTGGAAATTTTCCCGAAACAGTACTTTCGCTGGGGGCATCGCAACCTATGTCAGTTCCTCGGCTGTTCTTGGAACCAATTTCGCGGAGGAGAAGATATTGTGATGCCTTCGGCCGACCCAAGCCTTACCGACAAGTATATATCTTACCAAGAGTGGAAGGTGTTCTTTGACCCGCTATTTCGCGTCGCCATCGCAAGACTTGAAGCCCACATTGAAGGCATGTAGGTCGGGCTTACCTTATCAGTTTGCGTGTGTAGGTTTGCTAGCTAGTGGCGGCCGGCTGTCGTTGCCACCGGTCACCGATCCCCGATTAGGATAAGACCCGGAGTGACGCTCAAGCGTAAAAAACAGCAGACAAAGCGACACGTTAGCAGACGAAACTCACTAAATGCTGACGACGCGAAATGGGCTGACCCAGCGCACAAGTAACTTGTTCTCTTGTAAACTCGAATCCACCCGCGGTCAGAGAACACAGTTACCGACCTCAAAGTTGCAGACACTGCCTTTCGCGCGCACCAATTCGTGGAGACGCTTCTTCTCCTTCGGGTGCCATCTACCTTGTGCATAGAGCATGCAAACTGCTTTAATTCTCTGGATTTTTAATCCAAAGTACTTACGAGAACGCAACTCGACGTAATAAAACTCTATTCCTCAATACTGATATCCTAAGAAAAAACGATGTAATAAGGATACTTGCGAAAATATCTCCACAAGATTATGCACCTGTTATCTCAGAACCGTTCCTGTTATTTTTTTTCGAAAAGGGCGTATATCCCTTCAAAATAACATCGCCTATTGATACAAATGCTTACGCAAGAACCTGTAAGATAATAAACCGGATCACAACGAAAACAATCTAGTGAATGTTGACCCTGTCCGCCAGGAGCAACATCAAAACCCAATCACCCACTGAATGTTGCGCGAAGAGTCGTGGGTTAAACAAAACGTAACTGGTAAAATTAAAAAACCACTGGGTGTTACGTTGCTTATGTTCCTCTTGGGTTATAGAAGTATGGTAAGCACTATTATTTTATTAAAATACATGAACAAGTTTTACCACATGCAGATGCTGCGGCTGCGAAGCAGGCGAAGCAGATGTGGAGGAAACTCACCTCATCCTACAGCTAGAGAGTCAAATTCTACGTGTTTTTCAGCACGTCAATAAGTAAAATCCCGAGCTTCCCCGTGTGAAGCACAGCTACTTCTCTTGAAGTACTTTACACTCAGTACAAAAAATCTACCACAGCAATCGACAGTCAGCAAGTCCAAGACTGACAAATGCATGCAATGTCGTCGGTAAGGTGGCTGGGGAACCATCATGATCTCAAACCAAGACTTACGATAGAAGAAAGTAAAACTAATGCACCCAGCAAACTGTCCAGGAAGTTGACCCTTGATATCATTCTTCTTCTGAGTGGACACACTGGAGGCACAGAAAAAATATTTGATGTCTACGCAATGTGAACTTTCACTAAAGCGATGACACTTCGAAAGCTGTTTAAGAACTCTTACAATCAAATCTTTAGACTTTAACCCCTAACAACACTTACAGAATTTTTGCAATTCGTGGCCTTCTGTGTGGTGAAAATCAAAATCGAAGAGTGCCGTTTCACTCATGACATCCGTGCGATGGTTATCTATTGACTACAAGTATGACGAAAGAGACAAACACGAGTTGGTTTCGACCCCAATTAGGTATATTTGGTGCGTATAGTGAGCTAACTTGAGCATTTGAGACATTACTTGGGGTGACGCGAGATTCGTAAAATGAAGATCAGATTTTGCGGTGCCGCGAATTGTCAGCGGTCTAAATACAGAGTTGGGCTCTCTATTTCTATGTCACCACGAACTCAGTCTTGGTTCTTCCTCCAACCGTTCAAGCTCATATTGAAATGAGAACACGAATTTCTGCCGTTACGTTGATTGTTTTGTTCACAGGCGTGGACATTTCGATGCGAAGCACATATATCCCGTAGAACAAACCCGGTTCTTGCATCCGGACCTTGTCTTACACCGCGCAAATTCAGGGGAAAAAACTGAGTTACAGTAGTCCTAACTACGGCAGCTAAGATCTACGCATCGACATGCCTGCCGTTGTTGGCATAAAATCGCAACAAGCTATCCATAACTACTGATCTTCTGCGTATGTATACTGTCCAAGCCGAGCAATGTCTCAACGAAGTCTTTACTTAGATGTAGACAGCCCCTTGTAGTGCAGTCAATCGTCCGACAAGATTAAGATCGCGTGACTTATCTCAACGCGCGGGACTGCTTTACGCCCAGCAGCTCTTAACTCCATGCCAACACGGACTCAGTCTTGGTTCTTCTTCCAACTGCCCAAACTCACGATCAACCCAAGGTGCCTCAGATGAACATCTCCGGACCCTAATCCGCCCCAGGGTGCTGAACGCCGTGGCGGTCTCAAGAAAAAGCACAAGGTGTACATTGTCGTGTCTGCTATGCTAGCCTTTGCAGCGGTCCTCACTATCTCCCTGGTCCTGACACACCAGTCCGACACTCAGCAGACAGAGAATCAACAAGCCGATACTCAGCAAGCTGACAAAAACATTCGCGTTGCTGACAACACTGTGATATCCTCTGAGAACGAAACAACATCTCACGTGGACTCGAATCCATTATTCTTCTTCCTGGGTGACTCGATCACGGAGCAAGCTATTGATCCAGCGAGGGGTGGCTACATCCCGGTGCTGCAGAACAAGGTGTCACGCTCGGCCGATGTCGTCGCTCACGGACTTTCGGGCTACAACACAAGGTACAGTACAACCAACGATATTTTTTGCGTTGTTATGATTTTCATCTTCTTGTTTGTCAATTACTACTGTAGATGGCTGCTCAAGTACGCAATGCCGGTCGTAGAGGATGAAATCAGAAACCACACGTACACTCCAACGCTGGTCACAATTTGGTTCGGGACAAACGACGCCGTCCTAACGAACGGAAGCAGAGCAGAGAAGCACGTTCCGGTTGAATCCTACCAGGAGAATCTGGTAGCAATCGTGCGCAGGTTCCAAGCGCTGGTGCCTGCCGCCGACATCCTTTTGGTCACACCACCGCACGTCGATGACGACGCCAGACGCAAACATGCCGAGGACGAGCCAGGGAAGTGGAAAGGGGCAATGGATCGATCCAACGCCAGGTCCGGCATTTATGCTCGTGCTTGCGTCGAGACGTCCAACGACATCGGCGTCCCCGTATTAGACTTGTACACGCACTTCAACGCCATGCCCGCGTCGACGCGCAATCCGCTACTGTGGGACGGCTTGCACTTTACTGCGGAAGGCCACGAAATAGTGAGCGAGCTGCTTCTCAACAAATTCCAAAGTGAGTTCCCCGCTGTAGCGAAAGCGCTCGAATCCTGGAAGATCATCGGATCTAGCGTCTTGTGCGAGACGGACCCGTGGGTGCCAAACAGTTCAAACGAGACGATAACAAGTTGATATCGCGACTTGCCACGACATAGAACACAGCATTAATTTACCACGAGCTTTCAACGCAAGTATTAATCCTTTTTTTCGGCTGGTTTTTCATGTTTCTATGCGAAGTGGTGAAAATCTAAAAAAAAATAGATCTCTGATCAGTGGTATTTTATAGTGATCGGCAGTCTGCGACAGATGGCCATTCGCACTCGTTTTTACACTTTTTTTTACAGAGAAGTCGCCGTAAATCAGGGTCGTAGGCCAAACGACAC
>JAIKVD010000313.1:0-22509 GCA_024679075.1 Phytophthora uliginosa | reverse complement strand
GGTTCGCGGTTCTTGCCCCTTGAGTATGGAGCAGGCTTGAGGTGTAGTTTTGTTAGGGCAGCGTGCAATTGTCCGGCGCTATGAAGAGCGGAACCGCATGGTGCTAGTCTTGCGGAATTTCGTGGAAGGCGAGGGGGTATTCACGGGGATACATGCTGATGAGGTTGGATGGGGCATAACTGTGCCCAGCGCTGACCCACTGAAAGAGAGAACGCTGGTACTAAACAGTATGCGCCACATTCCCATGCATTTCACTGGTACAGCGGCTTGCCAGGCTACAGTGAAAGAGTTTACTCGCTTGGTACTACACCTTTTACCGCCCATTGTTGGGTTAATATGCAGCCAACGTTGGCATGCCCATTTATTGGGTACACCCATGGTATCTAAACTTAGATGTACCACTCTTTTATTTCAATCAAAGTCGGCTAATCCTCAATCAAAGTTGACTGATTTGTGCAGGTACACAACTTACGCTCCGTACTTCATGTCCCCCATGCGGATCGCGGCATCGACGAACTTCGACGCATGTAGCTCCATTTTCTGCACCATGCACTGGGTGATGCGGGGCATCGACGAGTGAGCCGCACGCTCCAGGAGACGCATGCGCGCCTCAGTTTTTGAGATCTGACTTCCGCCACCGAGCTGCGTCATCGGCTCCCGCATCTCGTCCCTCGCCAGCGCCAGGTACTGCTTGATGTGGGCCTTGAGAGAACTGAAACAGTTCTCGATCGGATTACATATGGGGCTGTACGGCCCCAGGCGCAACAGGACCAAATCGTCGTGGGCAGGCACGAGGGTTTCCGTTTGCGAGTGCGCAGGGGCGTTGTCGAAAACAACGACAATCTTCTTGTCGCTGTACTCCTCATTGTTCACGTCCAGCTCCTTGATCGCGTCGTACAGCAGCTCCACGAAGTCGGCGTTGGTTTGCATGGTGATGCTGCCTCGGTGGGTGCGGTATGCAACCACGCCAACCGCGGATGAAACCGCACACTGAATTTGTAAGTTTGCCCCTTTCGAAGGCGGCAACATTTCAATGGCGCGTTTGCCCTTCTTCGCACGCCCACGGGTGCGCTTCGGGTAGAGATTGAAGTTCGTCTCATCGAAGTACACCACCAGATCACCCTGTTCTTGGTGTTTGACCAGAGCTTCGGCGAACTCCTTCCGTTTTTCTTTGTTCGTGTCGCTGTTACAGGAAGTTGGCTCGACACGCGTCTACCGTATGCATGTACACTCACAGATCCCCAGATGTGTAAGTCACATGTAAAGCAGTACTGTAAAAAACATCCCACCTGTTTCACTGTGAAGAGCATGCCCTTCAAATGGCGTGAGATTGTGGTCTCGGAGAGACTCACCCCAAAGTCTTCGTAGACTATAGCCCGCAGAGTGCTCAGTGTATACGAGCAGCACTCGTCCAGCCAAAGCTCGAGGGCCGCCTTAATCTCGGTGGTGACCTTCGTCGCGCGCGCCCCACCGCGGGGAAGGTAGTCAACGCGGCCGTTCTGCACGAGGTATTCTGCAGTGGTGCGCGGAAACCCGTTGTGACGAGCAACGGTGCGCCAGTCACCGCCAGCGTGGTAGGCGTCCAACACGCGGCGGCGTTCGTCGGGTGTGTGGCGCTTGAAGGTCGCTTGGGAATACATCTGCGGAGCTCAGGGTAGAAGGGAGAATGAAGGCACTGCACGATCTTCCGTTCGTGACTCTCGAGGTCATTTCGCGCGCGCGCGAAATTATGTGTGTTTGTGCAGCACGTCAGAATCTCGTCAACTTGCACTACTATGATTGGGGATTAGCCGACTTTGATTGAAATAAAAGAGTGGTACATCTAAGTTTAGATACCTTGGGTGTACCCAATAAATGGGCATGCCAACTTTGGCTGCAGATTAACCCAACAATGGGCGGTAAAAGGTGTAGACGAGCGGGCCTACGACGCATTCGAAACAATTCGCAATCTGAAGAAACTCCTTCAAACCGAGGAAGAAATGCCAAAACATTAGAAATGATCACTTCAGTCGAGCTCAATCATCTGTGCATGGATACTATTGTCTTCTAACTGTCCGTAAGACGTAGAGTGTCAAGACTGCATGCAACGTCATCAGCATTAGTAGTGCTCGCTTTAACCACCATACCAGCGAACATTTTCGCAGCTGGCCCTGCGATCGGACGGCCGAAGTGCATCGGTGTATAGCGTGCGCACAGCCGCATTATACTGCTCTTGGTCGTCTCAGTTGAGGGAGATAAAATGTTCCACCCAATTTCGTCCGAGTGCATACCAGTGAAAGCTCCTCCACCCTCAGCAAACGATCGCCACGCCACCACCACACGCTGGTCTTCTTGATAGCGACGGTTGATCACACGGAACAGGACGGACGTACTCGTGCCGGACTTGAGTTGCGTCGAAACGCGGTATTTGATCGCGACAGTGTTGTCAGCGTCTTCCGTTCCCTCGTAAGTCTGTTGGTCTTCCTGCTGCAGATGTGAGAGCTTAGACCTCAACGCATCGCAGCTCTGCTTAACCTCGAACGGCACATTGCGCTTGTTGATGTACTGGTAGTACATCCTACCGTTATCATCTCGCAGCTCCTGTGTGGACGATCCACATCGCGCGTTGGACGAATCAAGTCCAAGCGTATGAAAGACATCGTCAGTAGATCGTGATGAACGTTCTATCCGTGCCGGACATATGCTGGACCACTTAGCGATTTATACTATCTTTTGTATACCTGTCTGACCTCCAGAGTAATTGTCGTCAACCCAGTCTCCCCGTTTCCGCTTTTGAGCTTGTGGTACTACCGCCGTGCTCGAAAGCAGGTTAACGACGTTGAGCGCGACCACATTCAAATCCAGTTCTCGCAGCACACGTTTTGACGCTCAGTAACTTGCAGCAAATTGGAAAGAGGAGCCTTCTGGCTCAGAATAATGGAGAGATGTGGTAATTCATCGCGGCGCACGGTCGGTTTGTTGCCGATAATCTTCTTCATCATGACATCCAAAGACAGCGGGTATATACCAGCATCTTCAAAACCCTTCTTAGCGTTGTCAGCGCAGCAGGCCTCAATCAAAGGAGCGGACGCAATGCCAGCAATATCACCCTTAATTGGCTGTTTTCCACCATTTTGGTTTGGAAATCGCTTGAGTGCAGTCTCATAGCGGCGCTTGAACACTCCAAATACTGCCACATCACGGGGCTGAAGGAAATGGGATGTGTGGGCAGGCAACACAAATAGATGGACGTCGTTCTCCGTTCCGTACTTCACAACATCAAGCTGGATGTGAGCAAGGTGCCCATCGAGCACAAGTAGCTGGGGTCGCTTCGGTGGCAGCAAGCTCACGAACCACTTAAACCAGTAGAGAAACAGCTTTCCGTTGATGTTGGAGCTGTCGCTCGCCGCGCAGCGCGCAGATTTTTCAGCCTTAGCCATCCACTGATGCTTCCTTCTCACGCCCATGAAAATGTAAAGCGGTGGCATTCTTTCACCCGCTGCATTCACACACATCATAATGCTGACGTTTTCACGGTCGGCAGAGTGCTGAACGTTAGCTCGTAGCCCTTTTGGGCAGATAACCCGTACACGACCTCGCCCTTGAGGGCAAATGCCCGTCTCATCGCAATTCCAGATGCGATTGGGCTTGTCTAATAGGTCCAGCTTCTCCATAACGCGCTGGAGGTTGTTGAAGTAATGCGAGACGACATCGGCTGTAGAAGCTGAAGCACGGTCAATGTCCAAAAGCTGAGCAGTGCGAGTTGACAAGTCAGGGTGTTTGGCAAGCCAGCGCTGAGTGAATTTGTCGTTAGGGAAGTCATCAGTCAATGGCCGGGTCCCCGTCGTCTCCGCCGCCACTCGAAGCATGCCGCGCAGCTCTTCAAATCCCACGCACATCCCATGCAGCGCGCGGTAGCGCACTATCTCGACGACGCCTCGGTCAGTGCCTTCAGTAATGTAGACCAGCTGGGGACCTGGGCGAGATTCGAGCGGTACAAGCCCGTTGATGCGCTGGCGAAGAGGCCCACGAGAGACGCCGTAAGCCTTGGCGGCCTTGCGCTCACTCAAGCCGCCAGCGACAGCGGCAATAGCAGCCTCCCACGTCTCCACTGGGACCTTGGTCATTTGGGGAACTTCTGCGAGCTGTTGTGGCGTCAAAATGGATCGGAGGAAAGCAGATGGGGGGTTGTTCGAAAGCTGGATCTTTCCTCTGACTGTTTGCGTGATTTCCGGAGCCCAAAGTCTATTATTGGTGATGATTCGCGACGATCGCTAGGTGGTGCTTTTTGCTTATTGACTTGAATTTGTATGTGAGGCAAGTGGTCCGAAATATGTCCTGGTCCGAAATATGTCTGGCACGATAGCTGAAGTCTTGTAGAATTCGGTGTCGAAAGACTCGCCCCGCAGCCTCTCGGGTGGGTAATACGTGTTCTGTGTATTTCCGCACTCGAATGTCTTCACACTGACAACTTGAGCGGGGACCAGGCCTTCGTACGCTCGAATCAAAGTGTTCTGAGCCAGTATAGCCGAAGCGCAATTGGCGATGTTGTGCTTCTGCTACCAACCGCTTCTCCAATTGACACGTCGCCACATTCCTCCACGCCGGCATGAGCAGCAGTCTGCGAGGCTCCTTGGCCAGTTTTATCTCGAGCTCTTCGACCTCTTCCTCCAGATTGTCACGTTGAGCTCGATGTCGCTTGCGATACACACGGTGTCGAACGCCATTCACCACCATCGATCGGTTGGCGAGCGCGGAGTCAGCGCTAGAAGATAGCGACTCGACACTGGGTGCCACTTATTTTTGAGGAACTTTCCTAACTTTTGAGGAACGCGTTCCCAGGTCTAACTTCGACGCGGCGCACGGAAGTGCACTCAAACTTCTGAAACCCTGGTCAGGACAGAGGCGCAACCTCGTAAGATAACGGCAGATAACACTCCCTGAGCAACGGCAGTCAGCCAGGTGGCAGTACCAAGAGGGGTACAGCGGTCGGCAGAGTTCTTCCACTTGTCGCTTCATGCTGTCACGTTCATCTCCGGGAGATGTTGTGTCGGATTCGGTCCTGCACACTATGGGGCTCGACGCGGAACTTGAGCGCCAACGTATTGTCTGGGTCCTCCATTTGTTGGTAAAGCTCACGGTTCTCCCGAAGACGGAATACGTGCGCTGCGTGCCACCGATATTGGCAGATATCCCGGTAGTTGAACGACAAGGTCACCTTGCCTCTGAACTGGAAGAAGCTTGTGTCGATGTCATTATTCCACGATTCCTGAAGGTCATCCCAGTTGTCTTCAGTCGACGTCAACCCCCCAAGTCTCCAGTATCGCGTCTGTGCGTGCGTATATTCCGTCCAATTCTCGGGCGAACGCTGCGAATATCTCGGTATCGGATGATTCAAGATGAATTCTCTGCCGCCGGAATGATGCAGCAGCCGACTCCTCCTGGGGCTAAAAACGTCTCGGAAGTCCAACTTGTTGAGGCGATCACACATTAATCTCTGGAACTTGTGCGCCAGGTTAACTTGGACGCCGATTGCTTCGCATAGCTGCTTCTGCTCTGCTTCAGCTTGGAGTCAAGCTGCTAATTGGCGCTGTGTGATCGCTTTCCACGCCGATTCATACATGTGATCAGTTCCCTTGGTCTCCTCTAACTTTTTCGTGAGTTTCTCGATCTCGTTGAACAAATTTTCGCGTTCGGTCCGTTTCCGCACTCGATACTCTCGTCGCTTCTTTCGGTCCTTCATCCGTTCCGCCTCCCGATGCGCTTCTTCGACCGCAATTGATACATTGGACAAGTCCCAGTCGAGCGATGGCTCACCCTTAAGATCGATGAGTGGTAACTCGTACGAGGTGAGAAAGTTCTCCACCTCAGCGAGGAATGCGGCGTCTGCGGTCGTTGGAAAGTGCACAACAAGTCGCCTTGCCGCACTATCCCCAGCTAGCTTTACCACGGCGTCGGACAAGGTTACTTGGATTTGAAGCGCACTGATGTCACCACCAACACAATGTGTTGTCATGTATTCACTACAACAGCATATCAACAAGTCTTCGAACCGTCCCTCTCAGAACTCCAAAGACTTCCACATGTACGACCCCCTGTCTCACTGGAGTTCAAAGCCGATGTATGTTAACTCTGTGTGTCTACAGTGCACCAGCATGCGTCGGCTTCATTCCTCCGTGAGTAGCAATTTTTTCAGTCCGTCCGTGACTTCCACGTTGTTCTCGGATCCCCAGTCGAATAACTTGCTCGCAAACTGCTTGAGGTTAGGATCCTGGTTTGCCACACTGTCGAGATGCATCGGCACGTTGTTGACGCAGGTTGTCATCACTGTGCCTGTCTTGGAGGAGTTCAGGGCAGGAGAAGCGATTCCCCACCCGGTCTCATCCGCGTGTATGCCAACAAAAGGCCCTTCGCCCTCTGTGAACAACCGCCAGACGATCACCATCCGCTGCTTCCCTTCGTGTCTTCGGAGGACCAAGCGCTGGAGCACTGAGGCCGTCTTACCTGACGCCAAGCGAGTCGTGATAAGAAACTTCAGCGCCACGGTGTTCTCAGGATCACCCACATTCGTGTAGAGCTGTCGGTTCTCCTGGCGGTGGTGCAACGGTGCTGTATACCATCGCGAGCGGCAGAAGTCATGATAGTCGACCGGCAGCGTGAGTTTACCTCTGTACTCGAAGTAGCCTGTGTCGAGGTCCTTGGTCCAAACCTCGCTCGGGTCGTCCCAGTTTGCTTCGGTCGGGTCTAACCCTCCGGCACGTAGAATCTCATCGGTTTGGGCGTAAACTGCGTCCAGCTCTTGGATGTACGCAGCGAAAATTGCTTCGTCGGACGGCTCCTGTCGAACTCGTTTGTGCCGGTAGAATGCGGCATGATCACCAAGCGCTCGTCTTCCTCGTACCGGCGGATGATAATGCGCTGCAGCACAGACGCGACTTTGCCCGACGTGAAGGGGGTCGTGACGCGGAACTTGATCGCGACGGTATTGTCGCCGTCCTCGGTCTTGTCGTGGAGCTGTCGGTCCTCCTGGCGGTGCAGCATGTGCGCCACAATCCACCGAGAATGGCACGTCTCGTGGAAGCCGAAGGACACGACGTGCCTGTCCGTGAACTGGAAGTGACCCGACTTGGTGTTCCTCGTCCACGTTTGCTTGCTGTCGTCTGCGTCCTCAACCACCGCGTCGAGTCCGCAGTCGTGCAGGACCCCGTCGGTCTGCGCGTACAGCGCGTGTAGCTCCTTCTCGTAAACCTCGTACAGCTCTGCGTCTGGCACCCTCTTCTGTCGTCTAAGACCCCCCTTCACCTTGACACTGTCACTCAGGACCCGGTCCTTCAAAACCCCGCGGAACTCCCCGATCAGAGCCGCTCGAGCCACGACCTCCGCGCACAGTCGTCTCTGGTGTGTTTCAGCGTCCTGGCGCAGCTCCAGCTGCCGCGCGGCGAGCACCTTCCACGGCGACGTCGCTGGCAGCACTTTGGCCCTCTCTCGTCCGAGCTGCGTCGTGAGCTCCTCCACTTGGCGCTTAAGGTCCTCCCGGCACAGCTCTGCCGCTCGAGGTAGGCTTTGCGGCGCGTGCGGGCCTTGGCCTTCTGCAGTCTGCTCTTCTCCTCAGCGTCGGTCGGGGTCGTCTTCCTGCGCCTTGTACAGGGCCTGGGCTTGGTAGAGACGTCCACTGTAGCTGGAGCTGGTGTGTCTGCATTTTTGTAGCTGGAGCTGGTGTGTCTGCATTTTTGTCGCTCACCGCCACCAAGTCACGCCAGGACAGGAAGTTTTCGACCTCCGCGAGGAACGCAGCGTCCAACGTCGCCATTGCGAAGCACAAACGAATATGTGCAGTGAAACAATGGCACGGATAGTCCATCAGGTGGCAAACCGGCCATCTGTAAAAGTACACCGCAGAGGTCGAGCGATCATCGACAGAGGCCGCGATGGTGTCCGCAAGAGTGGAGCGAGCCCTGCGTCAAGTGGTGCATTTACATGGAACGTTACTGTATGGGATACTGTAACAACCATGCCTCGTCACTCCACCATTGCGAACGAGTCCAGACTCTGGAGTCCAGAGGTGCAGTGCCTCGGACGGTATCGCCACCACGTCGGTCACGGCAGTAAGTAAAATGCACATGTATCAGACCTGAGTCCCCGAGGCCATCTCTCCGACCACAAGGGAACTCGCCAAGCAAGCACTCTCCGATGGTGAACCAAGTGTCCGCCATGGACTCGTGAGCATTAGGCGTCCTCGGAAGACATGGCTCCACCGAAAAAGACATTGGCGTGGACATCGAACACCATTCCCAAGTCTTCCTCAACGCGCGACCAGCGATACCGATATATTTGTGATGAATGGATCGACGGTATCCGATCCTCAGAACGCCGGTCGCTTCACCCAAGACCACGCACATACCCATACATGAACTTGCAGTGCAGTGCATTCCGCTCCGTGCCATCGCCGTTGCATCTCCCCTCGAAAGCGATGCAAAACTTTGGCTTGTGCTCCTGTGGGCGGAGTTCCCGGACAAGTTGAGTGCGAGGGCTCGCCAGGGATGCAAGGCAGGCGATACATATCGTATATCACTGCACCGTCTCTTCGTTCCCGAGGGCGCCCGCGTCCCTACTCTATGGTGCAGGTAGATCTGTAGACCTGGCCCTCACTTGCCCTTCTTGTCCGTCGCGAAGAGACCGAGATGCGGCGCATCGTCCTGCTTACGTTGGCGTCCACTATGGTCCACGCGGTGTCGGCAGCCAACACGACCACGTCGTACATGATGCAGACCACCTCCATCTACACAGACGCGACCTGCAGCGGGCCAGCCGTGAACGTGCTGGTGATCGAGAACGACAACTGCTCGGCCGTGGCCTGCTCGCCGCGGGCTTTCGGGGACAACACGGACTACTACAAGGCCACGACCTGCTACTCCGCCGACAGCTATTCGTACAACCCGATGGAAGCTCTGTTCGACGGCCAGGCGTTCGTCGAGGGCCAAGCCTACAGCGACACCAACTGCACGGACGACGCGTACTTGTATCGCCAAGGCCTCGTGGTCGGCGGCTGCGAGCCGTTCACCACGAGGAACAACCACAGCGTCAGCGTCACGCTCGACAGCGACGGATCGGCGGCCATGATCCTGTACGACAACACGGAGTGCACCGACCCGCCCATCACGACGTACGCACTGGGCAACGCGACGCTGGCCAACCACCTGTGCTACGAAGGGATCAGCAACACGGGGCTGGTGCAGTACATCGCCAAGTACTACATCCACGAGAACTACGACTCGTCCGGCAGCAGTGGAAGCTCCGGTACAGTCACCAAGGGGACTGCGGACTCGGACAGCTCTAGTCACACTGCGGCGATCGTCGGTGGTGTCGTCGCTGCAGTTGTCGTGGTGGCTTTGATCGGTGCAGTGTTTATCACTCGTCAGAAGCAGAAGAGCAGGAGGCGCCATCAGATGGACGAGACCTTGGCGGTGATGGAGGCGCGGTTCACTACGCCGGACACGCCGTACCAGAGAGCTACCAGTCTTGGGACGACGACACCATTGTGGCAGCTCGGATTCCGCGTGACAAGGTGGTCATAGGGACGCTCGTGAGTCGTGGGGCTTTCGGTGAGGTGTACAGGGGCAGCTACAACGGCCAGTCTGTCGCCGTGAAGATGCTGCTACCGGATACGAGGAGAAGTATCCCCAACGTGAACGCGTTCTTGGCGGAGGTGAAGATGGCGGCGGTCATGGACCACCCTCACATTGCCAAGTTCATCGGCGTGGCCTGGGACTCGCTCACCGACCTCTGCTCCTTGACTGAGTTCATGGACGGAGGCGACTTGAAGACTCTACTAGTGCGTTACCAGGAGGAGAACCACCCACTGGGCTTTGACTACGTTAAGGTCAAGATCGCGCTGCATGTGGCTCATGCGCTCACGTACCTGTACTCATTAGACCCGCCCGTGATCCACCGCGACCTCAAGTCCAAGAACATCCTGCTGAGCCGAGAGATGGACGCCAAGCTGACGGACTTTGGCATCTCCCGATCGACGAGACCATGACGGCGGGCGTCGGCACGTCCATGTGGATGGCTCCGGAGATCATGCTCGGGAACGCGTACGACGAGATGGCCGACATGTTCTCGTTCGGCGTGGTGCTGTCCGAGCTCTCGACGCACCTGTCGCCGTACGCCAATGCGAGACTCTCCGTCGGCTCCAACCAGCCCATAGCTCGCACAGTCATCCTGCAGAACGTAGCTGCTGGGAGACTTAGCGTCGAGTTCTCCGAGGCAGGACCTGAATCGATGGTGGAGCTCGGTCGCGCGTGCATCTCCATGGACCCGAAGGACAGACCGACTGCAGCGGAAGCTCTGTACAAACTGCACAAGGTTCTGACACTGGAGCTCCGAGAAGAGTGAGATTAGTTAGTACAATTGGTTAGCTAGCATGAATGAAAGGTAGTAATTTTTATCTGTTGCCTACCTACTGACCCGGCAAACGTGCTGACAACCTGTTGTCGGCCCCGGATTATCTGTTGCCCTTGACGGATGTTTTTTGGGGCCCACCAGATTGGATGATCGGGCTCGTGAGCATCTGTCAAGGGCAACAGATAATCCGGGGCCGAAAACAGGTTGTCAGCACGTTTGCCGGGTCAGTAGGTGAGCAACAGATAAAAAGATTTTCCCATGAATGAAGAAGTCCTTACTATCTAGCGCCATCTCCACCGAAAATTCGCCGCCGATACAGCGTCTTCCCGCGAGGTATCCGCATCACTTCAACGTCGAGGCGATGAGCTTGTGGGACTGTTGAGCTGGTCCCAACGCTCCTCTTCATTCTCGCGTTGAACACCTAGACGCCCAACGTTTTCTCGGATGTGTTGCCTTTTTTCGTGGGTTCACCGTCGTGTCAGTTCCGACTGCACCTCCAGCATTCCTGGGTCAGGAACATACTACACCACCACGAGCTATCCGTCGGACGGGTTCTCAAGTGCAGCGGAGGTGTTTGGCGACACGCGATAGCTACTAGTCGACATCTACCTCAAGTCGGCCACACGGTCAGTCAAGACGCGCTCCTCGTCTCGGGCGAGTGCGAAATGCTCGAATACCTGTAGAGGTGGCCAAACCTCCAGCTCGTTGGCTTCGACCCAGTCAAAGTAGCTCTCCGCGTAGGTTGGCGTACATGTACTCGAACTCGGGTCAACGACTGAAGGACGCAGCTATCTTGTAAGTAGTAGCGGCTGGAGTTCACGCAGCGTAGTCGATGGTTCCACTGGGACTCGCCTGCGGTTCCACGGACCCGACCAGCGACGGCGGAAGCACTCTACAGACTTCAGGAGTTTCCGGCCAAGCCAAATGCTGTTCACGTTTGCGTAACAAATAATACACGTCGTTGCTGGTCATGCAGCACCACAACATCATGGTGGTGGTGCTGCGTGCTGGACACCCCGAAAGCGTGTCGTTGAAGTGGCTATAGAGTCCGGATCGTTTCAACGCCTCCGTCCAGCGACTCTCTGGCCCTAGATGCGTTGAACGTTTTGGGTACAAGTGCACCCAACTCGCTGTTCGTGAGCGTCAAGTGCCACAAGCCATTCCACGATCTCAGCTCTTCAACGTAGCAAGCCGTAGCGATAACCTCCCCACTATGGAGTCGGAGAACGTTTTCTCGGATTCCTCGTGCAGCTCGGTGCCGATCTCCATGTCCATCGTGAAGGCGTCGAGCTGCATGAGCTCCGCGTGCTCGTCGACGTACATTAGCTCGCAGTTGTACTACACCACGACGACTTGTCCGTCGGACACCAAAAGCTATGCGGCCAGTACCTACGGCAGCACCAAGTACCTCTTGGTCGACGTCTACAGCGACACCGACTGCACGACCTACTCCGGGACGGCGGCGGTGGCTGCTACGGGCAATTGCGAGGTGCTTGGCAGCACCGGCCAAGGAGTGATCACCACGGTCTTCTCCAATGGCTCGGCGCAGCTTGAGTACTTCATGGACGCCTCGTGCCTCTACACCGCCAGCTCGCCGTACATCATAAGCAAGGACTTGTTGACGAGTCACGCGTGCTTCCAGGGCTTCAAGCTCTACTCGAACTCGGACGGTTCGTCGTCGAGCGGGACCATCGGAACTATTGGAAACAGTGGCGGCGGGTCTGGCTTGGGTACCGGCGTCATCGTCGGAATCATCGCCGGTGTCCTCCTGCTTCTCCTTATCGTCGCGGGCATTTTGTGCTGCCGATGCCGTCGTGACAGAGCCAAGCAGGAGCAGGAGCAGCAGTACGTTCAGACCCCTGGAGCCTTAGAGGAACCTGTAGCGGCGTCCGAGGACTTCTACCGGGTGCCAATCACCCCACAGAAGACTGGCACAGCTTCGACCATACTGGTCAGCGCGGATGGGACGATCCCCAGCAAACTTTGGGACGACGAAGCCATTGTGGCTGCACGGATTCCAAGAGAGAAGGTTGTGGCCAATCGGCTGGTCAACAGAGGCGGGTTTGGAGAAGTCTACGCTGGCTCATACAACGGACAGCGCGTCGCCATCAAAATGCTCCTGTCCGAACGGAAGAAGAGTCTGGCTCAAGTCAACGCCTTCCTGTCCGAAATCAAGCTCATGACCACACTCGATCACCCTCACATCGTCGAGTTCATTGGCGTCGCATGGGACTCACTCACCGACCTCTGCGTCGTGACGGAGTACATGACTATCGACCTGAAGGCGCTCCTCACCAAGTTCTTAGAGCAGCGACTTCCCGTCGGCTTCGATTACGACAAAGTAAAGGTGGCGCTGCACGTTGCCCACGCTTTGACGTACTTGCACTCGTGTGCACCTCCAGTGATCCACCGAGATCTCAAATCAAGCAACATCCTCCTGAACGAGGCAATGGACGCCAAGCTGACGGACTTCGGGATCTCTCGAGAGCGTATCGACGCGACGATGACTGCTGGAGTTGGGACGTCGCTGTGGATGGCTCCGGAGGTCATGCTTGGCGAACGGTACGACGACAAGGCGGACATGTTCTCGTTCGGAGTGGTGCTGTCGGAGCTCGATCTGCACGCACTCCCATACGCCCACGCGAAACACAACACCCACTCAGGTCAACGACTGACGGACGCAGCGATCTTGCAAATGGTGGCGGCTGGGAAGCTTCGGGTGCAGTTCTCCCAAGCTGCACCGGAGTCGATTGTTCAATTAGGACTCGACTGCGTTGCCACGGACCCGAAGCAGCGACCAACGGCAGCAGAGGCGCTGTACCGCCTGCAGACGATATTGGCGCACGAAATGTGAGCGACGTCTCTCGGTGTTTGTTGTACGGTTAGCTTAGCTGGCGTAATCGACGTCGTTAATCAGCCTGATCCCATCGAGGAATGCATCCCGAACCTATTTGCCACCATTCAATACACAACCCAACATGCTTTACATGGGCAAATCGCATCTCGGTGGATAGTTCACCTGCATCTGCGATTTGAGTTTGTGCTCTTCTTGCGGTTCGCAGCGCTGCAGTCTTCACTATGCAACCCATGCGACGTTTTCACGTTGACCGATCACGCTCGAGTCAAGGTTGAGCGAGTCTTGGCAAGCATCGGACATGGACTTTACCCGCTTTGACGATCGTGTTGTTCATTTTTGAATTCGAGTCTGGAGCACGCGCATCAAAAGTGGGAGGACGATTCTGCAGTAGAAAGTTATCTCGATGCAGTCGACGGAGGTCTACTCGGACTCGTCGTGTCAGTCGCCACTGTCGCTGACGATCATCGCGAGTGGGTCGTGTACGAGCTCGACCTGTAGTGCAACCACCACTGGGAGCAGCTCGTACTACACCGCCAAGACCTGCCCCTCCAACATCTACACACACGCGCTCGATGTGTACGGCGATGACGACTACTTGCTCATGGACATCTACAGCGGCTCCGACTGCGCCACGTACGTTGAAACGACAGGGTTTGCTGCCACGGGTGACTGCGAAGTCGCTAGCACCGATGGCCAAAGCGTGATCGCCACGCTGTTCTCGAACCGGTCTGCGCAGTTGACGTATTATCTGGATGCTTCGTGTATCTACCCCGCTTCGACGTCCTATTCAATCTCCGAAGACGACCTCACAGCTCATACGTGTTCCCAAGGCAGGAAATTCTACTCGAGCTCCGGAGGTTCAGCCACAAACGGCGTTGGCAGCAGTTCAGCAAGCAGCACAGGCAGTTTGTCCCTTTCCGACAGCAGCTCCGGAATTGGCAGCGGTGCGATCGCCGGGATCATCGTGGGCGCCCTGTTGGTGTTTGTGCTCGTTGGTATGCTCGTGTTCAAGAGGTGTCAGCGCCGACAAAGCTCTAACCGAGCCCAAGCGCCTTCCACCTTCAGTCACGCGAATGACTTACAAGACGCGTATTACGAGTCACAGTCGAGCCCCTTGAAGCTTCGAAGCGAAGCGACAACTACCATCTCAGACTTTGATCGGCGACGCAGCCCGACCAAACTCTGGGAAGACGATGTGGTCGTTGCCTCTCGACTCCCCCGTGAGAAGGTGATCTTGCAAAAGCTCATCAATCGAGGCGGATATGGCGAGGTTTACGTCGGGAGCTACAATGGCAAGACCGTCGCGGTCAAGATGCTACTCCCCGAGACGAAGAAGACGATGTCCCAAGTGAACGCGTTCCTCTCCGAGGTCAAGTTGATGGCGAGTCTGGACCACCCTCGCATCGTCTCGTTCGTTGGTGTCGCCTGGGACCAGCTCATCGACATTTGTGTGGTTTCCGAGTACATGGCCGGCGGTGACCTCAAGGCTCTGCTGACCGAGTTCGAAGACCAGGGACGTCCTGTGGGCTTCGACCGCGACAAGGTCCGAATTGCGCTGCACGTCTCGATTGCCCTGACGTACTTGCACTCGTGCGCTCCGCCGGTGATCCACCGCGACTTGAAGTCCAAAAACATTCTGCTGGACGAGGCGATGGATGCCAAGGTGACAGACTTTGGCATTTCTCGAGAACGCATTGACGCGACGATGACAGGAGGCATCGGCACGTCGTTCTGGATGGCACCGGAGGTGATGATGGGCGAGCGCTATGACGACAAGGCCGACATGTTTTCATTCGGCGTGGTGCTTTCCGAGCTGGACTCGCACGTTACGCCCTACTCTCAAGCGAAGAGCCTTAGCTCCACCGAAAGCTCATCGTCGGATCGAAGCAAACTACCGAGCGCGGCTATTTTGCAGTTGGTTGCGGCCGGTCGACTGCGTGTTCAGTTCTCCGAGGCGGGTCCGCAGTCGATGGTGGATCTGGCACTAGCATGTGTATCACTAGACCCGACCGAGCGACCCACGGCAGCTGAAGCACTGTATAAGCTTCAGACCATTCTAGCCAACGAAGTATAGTACAGTATAGCTACAGTAGCCATCCACTTCAACTTGACATCAACTCTAATCGGTTCTCCGAGCACAAGCGGCTTTCGGCCAGTGATGGCGCCTCCAGCGTGGCGCACGTACGCCACCTTCGATGGCGCCAGCACCAGTCGTTGCAAAGCTTCTCCCACCGCGCAAGAATCCGCCAGCTGCGTGTCCCGGATCTTCCTGTCCTGGGTGCGGCCTCTGATGTCCCAAGCGCACAAGCGGCAGCTCAAGTCCAGCGACGTGTGGCCTCTCCGCCCTCACATTCGAGCTGACGCCGTCGCCCAGAGGTTCGAGACGCCGCTGAGGCAGCACCGGCAGTCGCTGCCGCGGGCTTTCGCCCACGTGTTCGGGCCCCAGTTCGCTCTCACGGGGCTGACCATGCTCGTCTCCATGCTTTGCAACTTGGTCGGGCCCATGGCCCTCAATAGAGTAGTCACAGGTCTCTCAGACAGTCGTAAGGACGAACAAACCATGGTTACGACCGCAGCTCTGTGGGTCGGGCTGGTGTTCATTGCACAGGTGATTCAAGCGCTGGCGGACTGCTACACGGGCCTGCAGAACGAGGTCGTGGCCATCCAGTGCATCAGCCTCTTGAAGACGCTGCTGTACCGGAAGATGATGCGGCTGAACGCTAGTTCCCGCAAGAGAAAATCTACGGGGGACCTGACGAACATGTTCACGGCCGACAGTGAGTCGCTGGTACGTACAGCTCTGGTGGCGCATCAGATGTGGCTGATCCCGTTGCAGATCGTCGTGGTCAGCTACATGCTGGTGCGGGTGCTGAGTGTCGCGGCATTTGCCGGGATCGCAGTGATCGTGCTCATGCTGTGGCTGAATCAACTGGTGTCCAAGAGGATGCATACGCTACAGCGCGAGCTCAGACGCAATAAGGACCTGAGGATGAAGAAGGTGACCGAAGCGTTCAAGGCCGTGAGCATCATCAAGCTCAATGCCTGGGAGGAGCCTATCACCGCGAGGATAAACACTGCGAGGGAGGCGGAGCTCCATTCGTTGCTGAGGTTGAGGATCATGACGTCGCTGAGTATCGTGCTGCTGTGGGGAATGCCGGTGTTCATCAGCATTGCCACCTTCGGCACGTATTCCGTTGTGCTGCACGGGGATCTCACGCCGGCGATAGTGTTTACGAGTCTGGCGCTCTTTTTACTGATCCAGGCGCCACTTCGCAGCATCACTTCGATCGTCTCAATGGCAATTCAATGCAGTGTGGCGCTTGAACGAATATCGTCGTTCTTGCGCATGTCCGAGTTGGATGAGAAGAGCGTTATCTCGACTGATGATCCATTGGCGGCGCCGTATCTTGCGAAGGGCGTGATTGTTGCAGTGGAAGATGGTGAATTTGCGTGGGATCAAGATGGTTTGTCGCTGTTGAGAAACGTAAATCTTGAGGTGAAATCTGGAGAGTTTTTGGTGATTCAAGGTACTGTCGGTTGCGGTAAATCCTCGCTGTGCTCTGCATTGCTAGGCGAAATGGAGAAGCGCAACGGAATAGTTTTCGTGGGTGGAAGCGTGGCGTATTGCTCTCAACAGCCGTGGATCCAAAACATGACAGTGAGGGAAAACATTTTGTTTGGACATCGGTTCGAGCGGAAGAAATATGAGAAGGTGGTGGATGCTTGCGCGTTGACAAGTGATCTGCAGTCGTTACCTGCAGGAGATTTCACTGAGATTGGTGAGCGCGGCATCAATTTGTCCGGAGGCCAACAAGCTCGTATAGCATTGGCACGGGCTTGCTACAGCAATGCCGATGTCTACATCTTGGACTCACCCCTTTCAGCAGTGGACGCAATCGTGCAGAACGAAATTTTTCAAAAGTGCATGCTTGGGCTTCTCAAACACAAAACGATCATACTGGTCACTCACAACCCCGAGATAATCACGTCGAGCTACATCACGCGCTCAGTTACCCTTGACGAAGTCGGCATGCTGGTGGAGACAAATCATGCAAATAATCAATCCGACTACGAGCCGTTGGTTTCCCCGATGGCCAGGGATTCATATTCCCTCTCAGCTTTCGGTGACAGCGACGCGACTACGCAAATAAGTACGAGCGATGGAACGGGGTCGGAAGATGCAGCCAATGAGTTGAATGATGAGATCACGCTTGCTTCCCCATACAATGATAGCTTGCACTCTCTCCGAAATAAGTCATTGAGTTTTTCTGGCGCCAGTGACAGCGAGCGGGGGAGGCTGGTTCAAGACGAAGAGCGATCCGATGGTCGAGTTTCCCGCCATGTTTTTGAGACCTACTACCACGCAGTAGGTGGGCTGCCTATTGTGTCCGCCATCCTCCTTTTGCAAATGTTGTGGCAAGCCCTTCAGATCAGCAGTGACTTTTGGTTGAGCAGTTGGTCAAATGATGCCGGCAGAGTTGGAAAAGATGCTATGAGCGCTAACGCGAACACAGCTTATCGACTAAGCGTGTACGCAAGTCTCGGGTTATTGGCAGCCCTTATGGTGTTCGGCAGGACGGTGATTGTCACGGTCTATGGCATTCGTGCTGCGAGGAATTTATTCGATCGGATGACTCTCTCTCTCATGCATGCGCCCACGCGTTTTTTCGACTCGAATCCTATCGGTCGTGTCTTGACTCGGTACGGAGGTGATGTGGCTGCAGTGGACTTTCAGATTCCCTTCCAGTTCGGAACACTGGCTGCAAACGTGTTTTCGGTCGGCTGTAGTTTGGCCACAGCTGCGGTCTTGATCCGTTGCAAAGGGTTTCTACTCATTCCTGTTATCGCTGCGTATGTGGCAGTCGGCAGCTTCTATATATTACCTGCACGAGAGCTGCAGCGCATATCAAAGACTACACTTGCTCCTGTTCTGAATCACATGTCCGAGTCCGTTGATGGAGTGTCGGTGGTCCGCGCTTTCGGTCAAGTACAGCGCTTCTTTCAGACGAGCAGCGCCAAGCTCGACGCGAATCACAAGATTTGGTATGCGCAGGTGTACGTATCGCAATGGTTTTCACTACGCATCCAGCTCGTGGGAAGCCTTTTGTTGCTGGTGGTCACGTCTTCGCTTGTACTGCTACACCGACAGCTCGACGTCGCGATCATTGGTTTAGCGTTTTCGTACTCACTGAAAATTGCTGCCAATTTGGAGGGTATCATCCGATCACTGACTCGTATTGAGACGGTAATGGTAAGTCCTGAACGCATGCAGGAGTATATCGACATCGAACAAGAAGCTCCAGACAGGGTTACAATGATGGACCCACCGGCACAACTTGACTGGCCGTCAACAGGATCTATCGTCTTTGACAAGGTCTCATTCCGATACAAACAAGGAGGAGACCTGGTACTGCGTAATCTAAGTTTTGCAGTCCAAGGAGGCCAGAAGATTGGTATCGTTGGACGCACAGGTGCTGGTAAATCCAGCCTCACTATGGCTCTGTTTCGAATCAGTGAGCTGGCATCAGGGAAAGTGTTGATTGATGGTGTAGACGTGGGTAAAATTGGCCTGAAGTCTCTGCGTGAGAAGTTGTCGATCATCCCACAAACCCCAGTATTATTCAAGGGGCCGTTGCGCGAGTACCTGGATCCATTTGACGAGTTTGAAGATGAGCAGCTGTGGGAATCGGTTCGGGAAGTTGGTTTAAGCGAGCGCGTCGCGGGAGATGCGAGTAAATTGATGATGGTCGTCGAGGAGAACGGCGAGAACTTCAGCGTCGGCGAACGACAAATGCTTTGCATGGCTCGAGCTCTGCTCCGCCACTCCCGTATCGTGATCTTCGACGAGGCTACGGCCGCCATTGACCACGATACGGACCAGAAGCTTCAGCGCGTGATCCGCACAGCGTTTGCGAGGTCAACGGTGCTTACGATCGCACATCGCCTAGACACCATCCTTGACTCCGACCGCATCTTGGTGCTCGATAGGGGTCGCTTGGTCGAGTTTGCATCTCCTGCAGAGCTAGTAAGCAAAGGCAAAGGCCACTTCTTCGAACTCATGCGCGAGGGCGGGTATTTGGACAGGTTCAAGCACCAAGAAGACGTCAAGGCAGCTAGCGTCGCGTAGCTCACTACGTAGTACTTCGAAGTAGATTTTAAAGCCTGGCGCCATGACTTTCGGGTGTTTGTGCCTCAGTACTCCTCACCCGACATCCAAGAGTAGATTATTTGCACGCGATCTATTCCGTTGCAGTCCGACGTCTACTTCTTAAGCTCTTAGTACACGATGAAGCCTCGTCGACAACCTGTGGCTGCCAAAGGCCATCTCTCGCCGTGGTGATCCACGATCGCGATCCTGGCCAGTAAGACGAACGAGCCTTTCTGGGTCAAACTTGCCGCCTTCACATGCACAGGCGTCTCAAACGGAAGGTAGAGCATACTCTGACCATCGCTGACTTCTTCGGCTGTTGTCTCCATCACTTGGTCCCACGCAACGGGTAGATTCACGCGCACCCGATACTGCACGAGCTTGTCCTCTGGTGGAGAGTCCGCGATGTCATAGATCGACGAGTTCGAGTGCACCCCTCCGGTGCCGGCACCAGCCAAACACACCAGAACCTCTGCCTCGATTGCCTCAGCACGATCACACCAGTACGCCTTGGAACTACGTGATAATGCGACCACGCCCTTCAACACACTTGTGAAATCTGTACCGAGAGAGACGCCCAGTTGTGAGCGCGAGCGTGGTTTGGCTGTGAATGCTGCATTCTCCGCATAGGTGAGGAACTGCGCGCTCGAGAGTAATCGCTGCTCGGTACGCAACCGTGAGCAGAAAAACAGTTTCGGCAGCACCGGAGGAATTGCACATAATGCCGCCAGGAGTTGCTGCAGTACGCGAGCCCCCACGCCAGGCTGACGAGAGGGGGTTAGCTTGGCAACACGCTCCAACTTGTCGCGCATGTCGTCGCTTAGCATCCTCAACACTCGGAGATTCCACAGAGAACTACCTGATAAAGCTCCCTGGTCCGTGGGAAAGTCGATGGAATTTGGTGAACGAAGCAGCAGAAAACCTTCTACAGACGCAGCAAGCAAACAGCACGCATCAATGTGAGCTTGAAGCCCGTCCAAATCTCGTTGAGGAGCTCCAAGGAGTAAGGAACGTAGCACATCAAACTTGTGCGCAAGGGTGCGCAATTGCTTGCTGAGGTGTCCTTCTCGGCCAACTGGATTTCCCGCGGTGTTGGTGAACGCCGCCTCACCCGCGAGCTGTTGAGCACTCTGTACGTGCTGTATCCACTCCAGTCTCAGCGCTACCAAATGCAGCTGTAGATCAAACCGAAAGCTCGAAGTACGTGCAGCTTGCAAATACATACTGCTCCGCGCGAGCAAGTGAAGGCTGTCCAGGTGCACCGATTGGTCCATTGCAACACGGGACTCAGCCTTACACAGAGTGTGCAAGGCGTGAAGCCACCCGCCAAAGCACTCACTGTCAGCCTTTGCCGCAATAGCCTCCAATAGCTGCTCAGCTAGAGTGAAGCGTCCACGTAGCATCGCAAGCTTCACCATCTCGTAACGCTCCGCATGAGATTCGTAGTGCTCGGGATTCAGCAGTTCCTTCTCGAATGCTGAAAGCACATTGCTTGTAGCTTGATCGCTGGCCCCATTGACATTAATCAGCGGCTCCTGGGTCCAGAGGAAGAACGTGGCTGCAACAGCTCGCAAATGCAGCGCATCTTCACGGTCCACCGTCGATAGTTCCTCCAGCAACATTGGCAGTCGTTCATTAATCATGTTTGTGCTGGGTGATCGTAGTTGGGCGCCTAATACCTTGAAGATTGCTGTCCTTCTGAATTTTGAAGTTGCAAAGTCCAAATTCTTGTCTACCGGAATTGAAAGCAGCTCGATCAACTGAGAAGCCACATACGCAGCGATAAGCTCAGGAAAGTCGTGGCTCAGCTGGGCGATCGCACCTAAAGCATGGTTCCAGGTACTCTTGAAAGTGCCAGCAGCTCGAGGATGTAGCAAAAGTAGAAGTTCATCCACGCTATGCTCTGGTGACATCACATCGGTGCGTGAAAATTTTCGACGGGCAGTATGGGCGACAATGGAGGTGTAGGCCCAACCAAAGCGCTCGTCTGCAGCAGTTGCAATCCAACTCTTGGCATCCTTCAGCAGTGCCTCTGGCGTTTCTCCCATTTCTTGGCGAGTAGCCGCCCACTTTTCAAGCAGGAGCAAAGCCGACAACTTGAGGCGCGACTGTGTCGTACCCTGTGCTGTAGGCATTTGTCGGATCCGCGAAAAAACACCATCCAGAACAATCGCAAGCTGTTCATCCTCATCACTGCCTGCCGTTGCAACAAGTTGCTGCGTAGCCAGAAGAGCAAAATTTCGTACAAATGCACGCGGTTCGTGATCAAGCACGTGGTGCAGCAATTGTCCGTGTATCCTCAGCAACACACCCGGATACGCTGCTGTCAGCGTCGTCATCGCACGCAGACTAGCGACCGCGCTCTTGTCATCCGCAAGTCGTTCGTACAGCCCCGCGCAGTGAGTCCACGCCTGTTGAGCCTCCACGGAGCTCGCCACTGCAGAAGCCAGCAATCCGCACAGCGCCGTCGAGCTTGTTTCCAGAGCGAGCGTCAGCACGTCCTTCCGAAATGAAGGCGACAGCGGCAAAAACGCACGCGCTGCCTCAATTGCAGCCAAATGTTCGTCTCGGTCATCAGCATGAATTTCCATAAGAATCTGCTGCTGCGCCACCGAATCAAGAAGAAGAAGCGACGGCATCGTCGCCAGCAACTGCAGCGTCAACGTCCGAGCCGTGACACTGGTTGGGTGCGTCAAAGGTGCTGATAAATGACCTAGCAGCTACAGCAACATAATAATAACAATAATAATAAAGTATCACAAGATTAATACTCACAATAGTAATATCATTTTCTCTCGAGTGCACTCCCCGTACCTTGGCGGGGTCATTGATCTGCGCCACATGTGCCTTGGCTCGCTGGAAGACGCGCAGAATAGCACTCCTGACGATCTCGTTATCACTTTCTCCGCACCATGAAAAAAATATTAGTACTACTATATCACTCCCAGTTACTATTTTCTGATCGTTCTCTACCCACCTGGATGCGAAATGCTCGGCCATTTTGGTGAACACGGCGGCGAGGAAGTCCGGCCAGGGGAACGATTCTACCGTGAACAGTCGCGAGTAGAACAGGAAGCACTCGGCCAGTGACCCGGCCACCGCGTCCCCCATGGCGCCCGGG
>JAIKVD010000312.1:0-22510 GCA_024679075.1 Phytophthora uliginosa | reverse complement strand
GTCGGTGCCATCCCTCCCTCACCAAGAGTGGAGACCGCTGGGTCGTCGGAGCTTCGAATGGCGATAAGAGCTGGAACGCGCGGGTGCCGCGCGTTGTTCACGAAGCACGGCGTCAGGCCCGTCGACGCGTGGGTCGAGTTGTTCAGCGCGAACTCGGCCATCGGCAAAAGGGAGCTCCAGGAGTCGAAGGACGTCGCGTAGCTGCGCAAGACGTCTTCAAGCACGCGATTCACGCGCTCCGTTTGCCCATCCGTCTCTGGATGGGCCGCCGTCGACATGAGCAAGCGGGTGCCCAGCAGCGCGAACAGCCGCGTCCAGAACGCGGATGTGAAGCGCGGATCGCGATCGGAGACGATTGACTCCGGAAGACCGTGGTGGCGGAACACCAGGTTGAGAAACAGCTCGGCCGACTCGTCGGCAGTCACTTCGGCTGCGACTGGAGCAAGATGGACCATCTTGCTGAAGCGGTCGACGAAGACGAGAACGCCGGTGCGGCCTTCGGCGTCGCGTGGAAGGCCGAAGATGAAGTCCATGCTAACGGATCGCCACGCGCCCGTGGCGATGGGCAGCGGACGTAGCGGAGCCTGCTTCGATGCTGCAGGCTTCACACGCTGGCAGATCTCGCAGGATCGGACCCATTTCCGTATCCACTTGTACATGCGGGGCCAGAAGAAGTCGCGAGACAGGGCAGCGAACGTCTTCTCGCGCCCGAGATGATCGCCAGTCGGAGCGTCATGGTACTCGTGAGCCAGACGAGCACGAAGGTCGTCATCGGCGGGGATAACGACACGCGGTGTGTCGAACGTGTCGATGGCGTACGTCGAAGATCGCCGTCGAGATCATAGCGCATGATCACGTCACGCGTTGGACGTGTCAACTTCGCAAGCGGCTCCGGTGTAGGATCACGAAGATGACGGATGATCCCGGCGTAGAAGGCGTCTTCATCATACGCGTCAGCAATCTGCTGACGCAGCGGCAGAACGGGGCTCGACATTGTGGCGTTGATGCCCAACGTCACGCAGAAAGCGCAGTCCTCGTCGTCGTCCTCGTCGTCAGGAAGATACTGATGACGCGCCAGGCGCCGAGGATCGTAGTCGGGACGCCTGGAGAGCGCGTCGGCAAGAATGTTGTTCTTGCCCGGCTTGTAGCGGACGACGAAGGTGTACTCGGCGAAGAACGAGAGCCATCGAGCCATGCGCTGAGAGAGGTGGGGACTCTTCATCGCCGTTCGCAGCGAGGCGTGGTCCGTGTAGACTGCGAACGTCTGCTCGCCGAGAAGATACACACTGAATTTGATCAGAGCGTAGCGCATCGCGAGGAGATCCTTGTCGTGCACGGAATAGTTCTTCTCCGCCGGCTTCATTTGTCGTGACTGGTAGCTCACGACGCGTTCGCGGCCCTCATCATCAAACTGCATAAGGGCTCACCCGATGGCGACGTCACTTGCGTCGCACACGACGTGGAAGGGTCTTGAGGTGTCAGGCAGCATCAAGACGGGAGTGGAGGCGAGGCTCTTCTTCACTGGTTCGAACGCGTCCTGATGTTCAGGACGCCAATTCCACGTGACATCCTTCTTCAACAAGGACGACATAGGCTGGATCAGGCCCGCGTAATCTTTCGTATACTTGTGAAGGTAATTCGCGAGGCCAAACCATTGGCGCAACTCCGTCTGGTTCTTGGGGGTTGGCCAAGAACAGATCGACGAGATCTTCTCCGGGTCGGCGCGAACGCCGCTCTTGCTGACGTAGCAGCCCAGCACCGGAATCTCCGGTGCATAGAACACGCACTTCTTGAGGTTTGCGTCCAGCTTGTTTTCGCGCATCTTCTCGAAAACCTGGCGTAGGTGTCGGAGATGTACGTCGACGGCACTGAAGCCATCCTCAGCGCGACTGTGTACGAAGATGCCGTCGAAGTAGCTCGGTGCGAAGGCACGGAGCGGGCGCCGCACGTGGACGTGAGAGACCATCCGGTTGAATGTGGCCGGCGCGTTCTTCAGACCCTGCGGCATTACGAGCCACTCCCAGAGCATTCCGCTGGGAGTGCTTACGGCCGTGAGAAGAATGTCTTTCTCTCTAATGAGGATCTGATAGAAGCCGTCTGTCAGATCGATCGCGCTGTAGATGACGCTGCCAGACATGGTGTCGAGGACTATTTCTTCCATGGAATGGGCTTCTGTGTGGGGATGATGGCGTCGTTCAACTTGTTGAACGCGTGAACGATGCGCCACCCGCCAGTCGCCTTCTTCACACAGAACGTCGGACTCGAGTGCGGAGAGATACTCTCACGCACGTGACCGTCCTTGCGGCGGCCTTCGAAGAAATCGTCGATGGCTTGAACCTGATCCCGTGGCAGTGGCCACTGCGGCGTCACGCAGTACTTCGATCCGGGCACGAGGTTGATCTCGTGCCGAACACCTCGCTCGGCGGGAAGCTCAGCTGGAATCTTCTCGGGGAAGATGTCTTCGTACAATCGCGCGAGCGAGTAGACGGGGTTGTTCGACTCTTGGAGAGCCGTCCAAGATTGAGCGGCGAAGCGTTCCTCGCGGACTGACTTCGGTTCAGCCGCTTTCGGCCGCAACGGTGAGGCATCGTTGCTGACCGCATTGGCAAGCACGGCGGGCGGGTCAGGTGAGGAGACAGACTTGCTCGATCTCGCCGGCCTTCAAGTCACGGAGGAAATGCTTCCAGGAGAGGCCTGGAAGCGGCGTGATGGATGCCGCGTCGGAGGGAGGGTTCGCCACTTCGATCGCACGGACTCGATTCGGGGAGCCCTCCGAGTACTCGACGACGTTGAGGGCCTCGCTGGACGGGACCTGATCGACCGCGGAAGCCCTCCGCCGAAGGCGGCAACGTCCGGGTCGGTTGCGCTTGGACTTCCTCAGTCGCCTCGAGCCGCTACTCGAGACCGAAGTCTCGCTGGATGAGGATTCGCTAGATGACACTTCACCCTTCTCTAGGCGTCGGAGCTCATTCTCGACCATGTCGGTGTCACGCAGGGCTTGGATCTGGGCGACGGAATCATCAGCGAACGGGAGCCTCTGCTCGACCGCGGTACTCACATGCGGGAGCCTCTACTCGACCGCGATATTCGCATGCGGGAGCCTCTGCTCGACCGCATTGTTCTTCATGCCCTCGCGCGCTCGCGAGGACGAATTGCTGGCTGGACCGATGACGGTGGACGCGCACTCCACACAGCGAGGGCCATCGCTCCCTTGCTATGGGGGCTGCGTCGTGGATGACCGATCCACGACAGCGACGTGGCGCGACGGGGCGACGAGTAGGTGAGTGAACACCTCACTGACGTCGTAGCCGACGCGCCGACGAACCGAACGGGCTAGCCAGTCGATCTCCGGCTGGTAGCGAGCGAGCCACGGCATTCCCAAAATGCAGTCGAAGGCGTAGTTCAGCTCGATGACCAGGAAGTCGTCGTTGGTGGAGTAGCCGTCGAACGTGTACGACAACGACACAGCCCGCCGCGGAGCGCGGTGGGGCTTGCCGTCTGCCAGCTTCACGACGATCTCGCCCGGTCCATCCCGCACGCGCACATGGGGCGGGAGGAGAGCGAGGCAGTCGTCACGAATGAAGTTGTTCGTGGCTCTGGAGTCAAGCAACGCGCGGATCAGGCCCTCCGCGCCGGCGGCGTGGAAACTGATGAGGATCAGCCTTGAGTCGCCGGAGGTGGTGGTGGCATTGAAATGTGCGTAAAACACGGGGGAGGGGGAAGCTAGGAGGGCCGGTTGCCACCGGGGGCCGGGTCCTCCATTCCAGCCAGTAGGGCGCCCCGCACCTACTGGTCCCGACCGTTTTTTGGGTGAGCGGACGGGAACATGTCGTTGGCGTCGCCGGCGACTTCAACACTTTCCAGGACCGGAGTTGGCGCGCGACATACCGCTGCGCGGTGGCCAGGCTTGCGGCAGCGGTGGCAGATCAGTTGGCGACCGTCACGCGGACGGTTGTCGTTGTTGAACCGTGGACCGCGGGCAGTCTAGGTAGACCTCGACCTCGACTCGGCTTCGATGGCGTCAATCTCCATAGGCTCGGGAGCCGAGGCCCGAGCGTCCGGCGTCAGCGCTCGTGCGTAAGAGGATGCCACCGTGTAGTCCTCGCGCAGCGCGAGCGCGAACACATCTTCAAGTGTTGTCGGCTCCTCTCGCGTGAGGCAGTACCGAGTCATGCCCTCACGCATCTCGAAGATGAAGACGTGCACTTGCGAGGCAACGTCGATCGGATTCGTGACGATGCACGAAACGAGGTGGCGCGTCTTCTGCACGTAGTCACGCATGGACATCTTGCCCTGTCGAAGAGCGAAGAATATCGCGCGTGTGCGCGACTCGTCCTGCGGAGGTTCGAACGCGAGCCGGAGGTCACTCTGGAGACTCTCCAGAGTGGGGAACACGTCGAGGTCGACGACGAGCTTGCCAAGGACCCATTCCTTGGCCTTCCCGGACGGGCGAGACAACAGGAATTTGACCCTCGCCAACGGCGCTTCGATCATCCTCGAAGCGATCGCGATGTCGATCTCGCGAAACCACCGATTCAGCGGAAGACGGTCTTGCCCGACGCCTGAATACGTCGACTCTCCATCTTCACGGCGTCGTTCTGTGAGGAGTGCGAGGGAGTTAGTACTCGCCGGTTCGCTTCGGCGATCTCGCGCTCCATGAACTCTTGAATGGCTTGGCGCTGCTGGTCGGGAGTCGCTGAGCTCAGCAGCGACGTGACGACGAACTCTCCGGACACCGCCGCGAGGCGGTGGAGCGCTTGCCACTCAATGGTTGTGAGATGGGGAAAAGTCGCATGCTCCAGGATCATCGCTGGAGCCACCGACGGCTGGACTTCACTCATCTCGAACTTGATCTTTGGAAGGACTACAAAGTGCTACCAGGTGTAACGGGGTAAGAAGTACCGTCACTAGCGTACACTATGGTTGCAACAGGAAGCTCGCAATAGTAGAACCAAGTGATAGGTTTGGGGGAAATTTAACTTTTTGTTTATGGGACGGGGGCGGAGGCCTCCCATCCTCTTGTGAACCACTCAAATCTAAGTCGATGCCTGATTGGCTGAAATGGGTCTGGCTAACCACTTTCACCCAATCAGGCAATGACAACAGGACACACCCTAGCCGCGTGCCTGAACTACTTTTGTGTATGTAGCCATGTGGCTTCTACCTACTTATGTAACTCTGTCTACCTACTTGTGTAACCGTAACCAGCCCGTTACACGATCGGCGCACTATCCGCACTGGTGCCACCTTGCTCTGTCCATCACCCCCGAATGTGCGGAATGGGATGATCACCATCTTGTCGTCTTCTTCGTAGCGGACCTCGTTCTAGGCAAAGTCCATGGTCGCCCGATGCTACCGGAGGAAATCCACGCCCAACAGGAACTCGCTCGTACATCCCTCCACAATGCAGGCCGTTACCTTCACCGTCTGTGTTCACCATGTCGAATGTCCACACACAGAGTACAGCAAGCAGGAACCCGCCGATCCCTTCAACGTAGTCGATTGGGGCTGGCACGTCGGACTTGTCGCCCCACACTGTCCAGTCGGTGGCCGTCGACTCCAGGGGTCGCTGCACTAGGCTCACGTGCGCCTTCTTGTCGCTGGGTACGACGCTGCTCGCGCCGTCAACCATTTGTTGCGCACGTCGTGCCGCCAACACTGCCCGTGACTCCTCTGTCTGCAACTGCCGCAAGGTCGCCGTGGTGGCTTCCATCACCTCCGCTCGTTCAGCTTCCTTGGCAAGCCGGACCTTGACCTTTGCCCGGACCGCTGCTCGCGCTGCTCGTCGTCTCTTGGCCCCTCTTCTCGCCGGACTCAAGGCCTTTCGTTGTGTTCCTCCTTCGTCAGTCGCCACCGTCACCACTTCCGCCGAAACGCCAGTCACTTCTTGCTCATCGTCACCTGCCGTGACCGACGTACTCGTCGCCGCCGTCGCATCCCTTATCACCGTGGTCATCTTGAAAGGAAGCCCGCTACTGTCACCACCGTCATTGTCTCCAGGGCTGTTCCAGTCACCATCACCTTGGGTGTCGACGCCTCGTCGCCTTCCCCAGCCGCCGCTTGATCTTCATTGGGCTCGTCGCCTTCCCCACCCAGATCTCTGTGACGAGGCACGCTCGGGCTTTTCCCAGCGAGCCCCTTCGCTTGGCTGCCGGATCTTTCTCCCACCCACCATAACGAGTCATGATTGGTGGAAAATGGTCAGCGGTTGGTGTGACACCTTGAAGAACAGTGGACTTTTCCCAACTATGAGCATCGTTGACACTGAACCATACCCTGGTCACCCGCTGAGAGTCAAACAGAGCTGCGGACATCGACAGTCTTCTCCATGAGGGACCTCGCTGAGTCTGGTTGTGGCATTCTGAGATCCTAGATCTTCGGCAGAGTGATCGCCGAGTCCCTGACGGCTCAGAGTTTATCCCTCGGTCCGAGATAGCCTGGTTATGAAATACAGTCTGAGATCGGACAAGACTCAGAGATGGTTTGCCAAACTCCGAAGGACTCAGCTTGACGGAGATGGACACCTGGGGACACTGCAAGTTTCCGGCTCGGTGGAGGCTCGGGAGCTCAGAGCGACATGGGTGATGGGATGTTGCAGAAGGTCGCTGCGAAAGGGCGGGTCATCAAGTGATTGCTTACCCAAATCAGCATCGACGCACGGTCGCACCCATGTGACGCGCACTCTACAGCCAATCACGGACACGGGAAGTGGTGTAATCAGGAGGTTGCTGACCACCACGCGCGACTTTAACGAAGCCCCGCCAATCATCACGCCGGGTCTCATGTGGAGACGCTGAGCACCGTTGGTTTGCGAGCCACTGTCATATTGAAGCGCCGTTGCGCGGAAGTCCCAGGGTGCAGAGGTGAGAACCCTGGATCAAGACAGGCTCAGCCCGAGCCAATTCTCGGAGCCACTCTAGGTCTGAGGGGCGAGTGAAGACCTGTGGACGCGGCTCTCAGCTGGAGCCGCTCGGAGGAAGTGAAGAAGCAAGGAAGACCAGGTCTGTGGTCTTGGAGGAAGCAGACAAGTTGTGTGTGGAGTGTATTGTGGAGTATCGTGTCTACATTGGAAAAACCCGGGGCAGATTGGGTCAGGCCACGTGCAGACGAAGACCTGTTGAGCGGGGAGCCGGTTTCATTTGGAGACATCTGAAGACAACTGAACTAGGAACAAGGTCGTGTGGCTGGCTGACGTATGGGCCCAAAGCGTAGCCCCAGCAAGAACCGTCAAGGGGATCGCAAGGGAGGGGCACACGCCGCGCCGGACCAAGGGTTCGAGCTTGGAGGTCTCGGCCGAGTCTTCGTCGGGTCCAGTTGAGGTTTGGCAGCTGAGACTCTAAGACTCTGAGCCCCTCTGAGCTTAGACCTGAAGTTTGGCGATTCAAGTTTGATCAAGGTTTGTTCTGGACGCTGGGAAGTTGCCCGCACCTCACTACAACTGGTACACGTGCCCGGATCAGGATCCCGGATCAGGATACGACTTTGGACAGGCGAGTGTCAACCATGTCGACTAAACCAAGTCCAAGTGCGTCGAAGAGGAAAGGTGAGAAGAGCGAGTCTTCGCTTCGGCGAAGCTTGCGTGTTGCTGGATTGCCGGCTGAGGTGGTGCCGAAGGAAGCTGAGAAGTCTGAACCGAGCCGTTCGGCTTTGGAAATCTCGGCCCCCAGCACTGAAGTGGAAGCGTCACAGCCAAGTGAAGCTGAACCAAGTACTGAGGCTGAAGTCCCCCCTCCCCTTGTTGATGAAAGTCGAAGCCAAGTTGTGCCTGCTGAGCACCAGAATATTACGCCTCAAGATGAATCCGAGGCTTCGACTGCGATTTCCCGACTGTCAAGTGCTAACCCGGAGCCAACTGCTGCGAATCCTCGCAGTAGCCAAGTCGAGGGTGGTGCACTGAGCCTGCTGGGAAGTCGTGAAATGCAGCTGAGAGAACAGAGCCCAGCTTGGACCGGGACGGACCCTGTTCGACTCAACTACACCCCTGGAACGGGTTATTTCAGCTCGGCAAGTGGTGAAGCCTGGTCAAGTTCACTCTGGCCAGAGCAACGACCATATCAGCGGCTGAGAGGCGTCCCGGAAGGTGTTGAAGCTCAGAACCTGAGCTTGACTCGGCTCCCTGAGATGACTGAGGTTGAGATGATCACCTACGGCCGATCCCAACTCGAGCTGTGGATGTCACTCTCTCCGGGAATTGTACATCCTATTGACGTAGCGTATGCGCCAAAGGTTACGATCTCTGGGGGTTTATCCGAGCTGCTGGAGCCACAGCTAGACATCTGATGTCGGTGACTCGGTCTCCAGCAGCAAGGTGGCTGAATGTCTTCAATGCTGAACGCCGTCGGATCCCGGTGGTGTCTAATCTCAAGGCAGTCCGAGTCTCGCTGGGGCTGATGCCGCCTATCGCGTGCGTCGCCTACTGCGCCACCAGCATAACCACATTAATCAGGCTCACGATCCGGCTTGCCATGTGCACCTTGTTGGTCACATACATATTGAAGTGTTTGCAAAAAGCTTCTTCCTGCACAGTATCACGAAAGCGGAGAGGGAATGTTTGCATCTCGACGTGCACCGAAGGGGGTTCCGTGGCGGAGGCGATTTCTGCGTTGAGTAGATTTCTCTCGCTTTGTCCTCCATCCTCTTCAACTCCACTAGTACTTGCTTGCTCTGCACTGGTTCGTATAAAGTCACCGGGATGAATTTTATGACCAAACGCCACATCTGGGGAGAAGAGACTGTGAGAAGAGGAATGCTTCCTCGGGGTGTCATGGAAAATGGCGCCCACAGGTAAAAAGTCTGTCGCCAATGGGTATAGAATGCTTTGTCGATGAATATTTTTTCGTCGCTCGGAGGTAAAGCTGACCCTTTCCGGCGGCAGCTCAGGCTGAATTTGCCCATTCTCTTCCACTGGAGATGGCGGCGTTGCCTCGCGCTGTATTTCCTCTTCATGCCCATCCTCCATGCCGTTTTGAGATCGGCAACCGATCCAGCTTGTTTTGCAGCCAGGGGTCCCAGCGATTCTTTATCGTGCGTTGCAGCGTGTAAAGATGGTCATGCACAGAGCTGGTTACAGGAGTCGACACTTGGATGGCGATGTGAGTCAAACGTCTGAATAGTGGCCGTTGCATTGCTGCTCACAGACGTCGTCCGCAAATAGCCACGATAATGGAGTCTTACGAACCAAGCTGCTTCACACGGCGCATACATTGAAGCAGACAACATGAACTTGTCTCGACAACGTGAAATTGACGCAGTCATCATCATCCCATACCTTACTCACCGTGCTCGTCAACATTCACAACGAGTTTAGTGCCACGCACTCAACACTGAAGACTCTCCAAAACCCTAAAAATTGCACACGTTCTACACTTCATTCGTCGCTACCGCCCTCTCCTTGCTCTCACCTATATTCAACTACTTGACAGCCTGCGGCTTGGGTCTCTTGGCCGGGTTGCGTCCCGGAATCTAAGCAGCAAATAACGCGCAAATAACGCCTCAAGTTAGATCATCGCAACAATTGCTACAGCCATAACACACAATACACAGGAGAAGTGAAGCTGGGTGGTCCACCACTGACCAGTACGTCCGGGTTCGCGGGGTCCTTGACCCACGTGATGTTGCTGACGTTGGCGCTCTCCTTGAAGAGCAGCAGGAACTCGCCCACGCGCTCCACCTTGCCGCCCCATAAATACACGCGGTTGCTCTTGAGCACCAGCTGCGTGCCGGCCAATTGCAGGATGTCGCCCAGCCGCACGTGCAGCGCCGCCGTCTTGGGCAGGACGAGGCTCACGCAGCCCGAGTCGTCGCCCACCAGCAGCGTGGCGTTGTTGCTGGCGTTCGCCTCGTCCTTGGCGTTGGACTCCAGCACGATCACCTTGACGTTAATCTCCTTGTTGCTCAGCGCTGGGGATAGGTCCTTCACGCGCGTCAGCGTCAGCTTCTTGGGCTGGCTGCGGCTCGACATGGCTTCCTTCCTGCTTCTTCGATGCAACCTGGGCAATAGTCATCACGTCTGTCATTGGTTGAAATGAAGTCAAGGTTATATCCAATCAACGTAGAGCGACCGCTTGAAGCCAGGCAGTCCGCAATATGAAGCGCATTTTCCAGCGGCGGGTGCGCAGCCCCTCGGCGTCGTCCCCGTCCGAGAGCCCGACGCACAGGAACGTGCAGACGTCGCTGCTGTCTCCTCGGCGAGCCGCTTCTGCGTATGCCAAGGGTTCTGCGGGCAGAAACGGCCCAGAATTGACGGAGAATCGAGCTGTCCCAGTGGCCGTCGCTAGCGACGCTCTGCACGCTCAAGTGGAGGCGTTTGCGACGTCAGTACAGGCCCAAGAGCGGCAACAAGCACTTAGCTATATCCACAAGGCTCTGGTGACCGAATTTCAGGCCTCGGAGGGCGCTGGAAATCTGCTGGACGCGCGAGATGCCAACACTCTCGTCAGTGTGGGAGGCCAGCGACTGCGCAGCTGCTTCAGTCGCGCGCTGGAGCTCTTCAATGCCGGGAGACTCGACGGCAATGTTAATGCTACGTTCCTATTGTCTACAGATAGTGGGGAGAGGGACCACGTGCTGCAATTGCTGCAGGTGCTGAGGGTCTTGCTCGTGAGAGGAGACAATGCCCAAGCTCTGCTGCTGGTTAGTGCGAGGATCCCGTCGACGCTGGTGAAAGTGATGAAAGCACTGAGTGATGCAGGAGAGACAGACAGTGTTGATAAGCTTGTGCAGGTGATTCTGGACGTGCTCGTGGTGTTGGTGACATCGCCCGATGTGGTGCAGGAACTGAATGAGAGCAGCACGCTGCACCGGATTTTTCACTTGGCGTTCCACCAGGAAACTCTGCAGATGAATGTGGTGGAGGTAGTGGAGGCTTTGGTCCAAGGTCTACAGCAGAGCAGATGGAGATCTATGGTGAAATTACTGTACGAGGAGCGGTGTCTAGGTGGCTTGATCCACAACGCCAACGGAGTTGGTGTGTTAGCCAAGGCCTTATCGGTCACGGCACTATCGCTGCGACGGGCATTTGCGACAGGGCTTCTGGATTTACACAGGCAGATGAACGCGGACCAACAGCGACACAAAATTATGACTACGTTCACGCAGCTGTTTGAGTTCCGACAGAAAGTAATATGCGCTGAAAATAATGGTTCAACTACTGTTGAAGCCCCCCATATACACGACCAAGAGCTAGCGGATGCAGTTGCAGATCTATGCTCGTCAGGGAATGACAACACTTTACAGCGAGGCAATATTTACCAGAACAAAGCATTTAAGCTGGCGATTGCTTCGATGGAGAACATGGTGGGACAGTCTCTATTTAACCCCGAAGCATTTGGATTGCTTTCCGATATTCTTGCGTACTTACACCGACCTACAAAGACCGAAGAAGAACAGCGTTGGAACGACGAAGCCTACGACAAATTGATAGACGATCGCGAACGACTTGAGTGCCATTATCTCCAGAAGCTTGGTCAAATTATCGTGACGTGTCGGTTTGACTACGAATTTGTGAGTGTAAGTAACGCAGTCTTCGGTCTTCTCGGAAGTTCAAACTAGTGCAAAAAATGCTCACGGCTAACTTGTGAAGACTGACTGATGGTTTGACACAGAACGCAAGCTTTCTCGCAGAGGCTATCGAAAAATTTGATGGTTATTCAGAAATGGCCCAACACACTATCATGTCAGTTCTATCTGCAATTGCTGTCGAAGCCCGCGTAATTCCGTACGTTGAGCTCGCCTCAATCAACGCATTCATCCAAAAGGTGTGTACCTACGGCTGAAGGCAAATCTTTTTAGTGTTATGCACATTTACCAACTCCTAAAGTGGTATATGGTATTCAGGGCACGTTTCAAAGGCATTCCATCCATGCATTGCTCGCTTTCATCGCAAACCTCTTTCGGTTTGATGAGTCCTACCATGAAGTTCTGTGCTCTGTTGGCCTCGTGAGTACTCTTGTGGCTCTCTTCCTCGATCAAACAAGTACCGTTTGCTCCGACGCAGGGTCAACACAGATCAGGGTGGAGTATCCAACCAGCTCTACATGCACCAGTCGAACGCCCAACGATTCAACTGGCATCGACGAGAAATTAATAATCTCGTTGTTAGCGTCACATTGTCATCAACGGGCGCGACGGCGCCGTCAGTGGTGTAAGGCAATGGGGCGAACCGACTACATCGTTCTCATCGACATCATGAAACTGGTTGCTGACGGTGTTCAAAGTCATACTGTTACCAGAGACGAACAATATTGTCAGGGTACACTGTGTGGTTTACCAATGCTGGAGTGTGTTTGCACATTGGCTGGAAACGCTTCTTTTCAACAAGAAGGTATTTCACTATGGGTATCAATTATACGGCTGTCATTACGGCTGCAGCATGATGATGCGGTCCTTCGGAATGTGGTTAACAGCTTTTTACAAGCCTTGCGATACGTAACTCTAGCGGTCTACTTCCCGGAGGATGGCGAGGTTACGCTGGCATTCCCGGGTAATGTGGTAGTGTTACAAGGGGCTCTTGCGTATCTTGAGGCACTATTGCGACCCAAATCAGCCTCTACGATGGCAACAGAGTATGGAGTTTCTAGTGGGCAAGGTATTTGGTTTGACGAGGCTTCGACGAGGGAACAATTTTTGGGGGCTTTGCTCGACTGTGACGTCATTTTATCGCTTTTGGGTATCATGTGTGCTGTGGCGAAAAAGTGGCAGGTTAGTGTTGAGGCTACAAGCACCTCTGATGCTGTCCCCGCATCACATTTAGCTATGGCGCTGTCATTGCAATCCATTTTCTCGCTTGTAACGACTAGTTCAGAAGCTGAGCGACAATTCTGCAGGTACGCACTGTCATTGTGATTCAACCACGCATTTGGACCTCACGTTTAACATTTTATTGTTTTTAGCTTTATTTCATTCGGCTCCTTCGGTGACTTGATCAGCAACTTCCTGACAAGGGCTGATGCTATGCCCGCAGCAAACAATGGCATTTTATCGAATGCAGCTTCTCTGGACTATTTTTGCGTGCGTTACTGCATTGGCTTCTCGCTCGGTGATTATGGACTGGTTTGCTTTGATAAACCATCTCATGCAATCGCCAAGCAAGAAAATGATCAAATTTGCCCTGAAGTATTGCGTCATCCCCAGTTTTTTGGCATCGGGATTCAGATATTGAGCCTGCATGCTGATGGTCTCGGTGTGGATAAAACGCGCCAACTGATGAATGCGTTCCTGCGCATTTCAACGTTGTAAGTGGAATTGCGCGGATATTTATGGTTCACTTTGCACTCTGAAATTGATCTAACAATGTTTATGTTCATACGTTTTAATGAAGCTCCACCAACGCTCATCGTCTGGCCTCGGCTAACGCTCTGGAGGCCCTACTGAGGTCGTTTACAGCAAAACCTGCCAATTCAAGTGAGTTAACGGAGTCTGAAGAAGGGCATCTGTCGCAAGCACTACTTTGGGAAAACAATCCATTCTATGAGTTGGCTGTTGCTCTTGTAGAAAGTGTTGCGCTCGCTAGCGTGTCTTTGACAGCAGCAGACTATTGGGTTAAGATGGTGATGTGTTTTTGCCGTGACCGATCACTGCAATCAAGAAAATCGAGAAAGAGGGAGCGTTTGCGCTCGATCCTACAAAAGCCAAGAGACTCCCGTGAGCCAGTTGGAGATGCTACTGCGTCGACGATAGCACCTGTATCGAGTTTGCTGAGGCTGTTCGTAAAATTAACTTCAGCTACATTTGAGCGCACGGAGGGTGCTCCTGCCGTTGAGTTTGACGTATCAAAAGATGGGTTTGGATGCCTGCAAATACCCGATGTTAACGCCCGCGCGGCATCTTCGACGGATTCAGCATCATCGACTACGCCGTCTCTAGCAACCTTTTCTCACAATTCCAAGGTATGGCCGCCACCCGACGGATACTCAGTGATGGTATGGTTTCGTGTGGGGTCATTTGAGCGCAAAGACGAGCGTGAAAAGCTATATCGTGAGTGTTTTCTGTCTAACACGTGTATTCATTGCCGAGGCAAAGTACAGAACGAGTATGTATTGAAATGTTCCCACCGAGCATGCCGAGGGTGCATTGAGGCACTTTTGAATTATGGTGGCGAGTGTGCCGTATGCAATCCGCCGATGTTTTATCTTTTCCGACTTCGTTCAGTTGATGGCAAGTCAGTTACGGAAGCGTTCCTGAAAGGGGGAAAGCTGTACATGAGAACAAGCTCAAACCGGGCGTCCGTCTACCAATTTACGCATACTCCCATCAAGACAAGGCAGTGGCACCATGTCGTGTTTACTCACGCTAAACAGCGTTTCCAGTCCAGCATGGTGTCTTGTTATTTAAACGGAATTCTACAGGAAAATGTTAAGATATCATATCCGTCCAGTATCGCAGGTAGCCAGCCTTTAAGTGGATTGGTAGGAATACCATCTCAAGCGCGCCGGTGTTCCAGTGCAAAATGGGTATTGGGGCCATTTTACTTGCTAGACCTACCCATTTCAGCACCGGTGGTAAATGCTGTATTCGCGGCGGGGCCATCATATGACAGATTATACTCTGGTGCCGCTGGAAACAACGAGATTGGGGTCACGTTTGATCATTTAAGCATACCAAACATGGTAATGCTTGACTCGTATATGTGGGACCCTGTTCGGTCGCTTATCGATTCCGTCGATGTGGAGCGTGGTGGACGTAGCAAGCTTCTTCGCCGAAGTCTGTCTCTTGCTTCTGCAGCGTCAAGTACGGCTGCAGCCATTGTTCAGGATATGAAGTCAAGTGCTAATGTCTTTGCTCGCATTTCAAGCGCAGTACCGTTGATCCACATTCCTCTTCCGTCTGATCGAATTGTTGTGGCTTATTCTGCACGAAATGGGGTTGAGAAAGAGTTGCCGATTGTTCCCAGCAGTAAGCTTGATGGACGTCCCAGCGGCCATTTAATGGGAGGCGCTACATTGAGCAAGGCTGCGACTATGGCAGATGCCATGTTTAGCATTAGCAGTTCTGGGTGTCAAATTGCGTATGGGTTACTTGAAGAAGCCTCAACAGAAGAGGAAGTGGAGCTGGCTCTCGGTCTCCTTTGGCTTTCTATGCGAAGTAATTATCGCAATCTGATAGGGATGGAGAACGATCATGGATATGGCATCGTGAATTTTCTTTTGCATGAAAAGGCACAACTTTTGAACTCCAAGTGTCTTCAGGTTCTATTCCGAATTGTTGGGGTCGACATTGAACTTGACATATCACATCAACGATGTCAGTTTGTGTTTGCAGAGGCACAATTGCAGCGAGATAGTGTCATTCGTAATATGCAGGCACTCCAGTATTTTATTCTGGACTACTCTCTCTGGCAAAAAGTACCAGGAACTGGTACTGCCAAATTGCTCTTTTCAACCCTTTATACATGCTTAGCAGCTGATGACGAGTCAATTCGTGAGCGTAACAGAGCGCAGCTGCAGTCCGTGAGCTTCGTTCGGCAATTACTGTACGTATTAATGGACCCGACGGTCACAGTCGATATTTTACGAGTTATTGTGGACGTGGTATTAGTGTGCTTGACGAGCTCCGCGCGTGAATCAACCCTTGAGTCAAATTTTGCGGACGTGACTTGCTTCCTTGCCGGCACGCTGTCCCCGCGCTTTTATCAACACGAGAGTGAAGCTGGCGAAGAAGGAAACATCGTGGAGAAGGAGTGGAATGTGAGAGATGGCTTAGGTGAAGCTGAAAGAGTTGAGGAGTTCAAAACTAACGCACTTCCAAGTCCCACAGGCAGACTTTGCTTGAGTCCCCGAGGCTCCCGAATAGATGGTAGTTTGGTGGATGTGAAGGTGCAACGTGGACAGAACGCAAATTCAGGACAATCCAAATCAAGCGCACGTTTTACTTTACACCAGGCTAAAATCCAGGAGCTTCTACTGGAAGCATTGCTAAAAGCGGTGCGGAAGCTTGAAGTTAAGGAAAACAAAGATCACGCGGATGACTTTGATGGCTCAGTTTCAGATATGGTCATCGGGTCCTCCAAAGCGGTCACTATTACGAGTGCCACAAGTGGCAGCGGTGGAGCATCTCGCTTGCAATTATCGAACTCTTCTCGGTTAATGGGATTTCGAAAGTATTTGGGGTGGCACTGGATCGAGTACTTTTTGTTTCCCGGCGATGAAACTGAGTTTTCACTTGGTGTGGCTCCAACTACTGTCATTGCAGCGCTTAAACTGCTGTGTACGTTACTTGGAAATGCACGATACGAAAGTATTTTCAAGAAAGAGGGTTATTATCGTCTATTGGCTCAAGGTCTGCCGTGCAGTCACACAGTATTCAGTCATTTTGCGGTGGATGGAGGTGCAAGACGTTTCCCTTTCCAAAAGATGTGGTATGCTCTATTTGGGGCGCTATTAGGGGCAGCCATAGACAGCATGCCTCGTGAAATACGCTTCGAGAGTGAATACCTCTGCCAGGATTTTGAAGTCAACATCCAGCGAGATCATGTGGTAAACTCTAACCTGCTAAATGTTATTATGATTCTGCTTCGCCGCCATTACAATGATCCTGTAGCAATGGTAAGTACCGTTGGGGATTCAGCTGCTGAAAACGTAGCAACTCCAGCGACAACGGTGAGCGAGGGATATTTTTCTGGGGACCACAGTGGCGTCAATCCTCCTACAGCAGTGCCAACTTTCTCAACTGGTGAAGGTGATGTCTATCACCTTGAAGTACTTGATTTTCTCCAGTACATATTTGAAAATATGCCAAGTTTGCACAGTTGGTTTCTCTCGGGAAGCGAAAAAATGCGGCTAGAGTTCATAGAAGAATTGACTCGATTAATTTTCGCAGCTGCAAGGGCATACTTGGTCCAGCAGTATTCGCACACTCAAGAACACATTATCAATGTGTTACAGGCTAGGCAAGTAGCCGTAACTGAGTATAATGTTGCGGTAGGTCAAGCTGAACTCGCAGAGGAAGCAGCGGCGACTGACTCGAGTGGAAATGACCCATTCTTACATCATATGGTTGCAGCGCGTGGGTTGCGGCTCTTAATCGCATTATTGATGAAGTTTTTACTTGATGCTCCAAACGGCCAGGACCTTGTGGAGGAGTTCATCGACGGTACGGCAAACTCGTCGGTTGTGCTGCCACCCCTACACAATGGTCTACTCGTGGGTTTTCAGAGCCTTGTCGTTATGGGTCTTCTGGATCACATCCGCGCAAAGTTTGAGGATGATGAAATATTGGTAAAGCACAAGCGCTTCGTGGTGAATGTGCGCGAGTTCGTAAAATTTGTGGTTGGGAAAATGCATTGTTGGCAGCGTGCACAACATGGCGATGGTTGTCCAGCAGTGTTTGCGTACTGTGGACAAGCACACTTCATTGGTGGTCCATCTCGATTGTTGGAGCTTGTTCTCTATATTTTGGCTGAGGCAAATGTCGGACATGTTGGTGTTCATGGAGCGGTGTCTTCTTCATCAGCAGCACCACTGACGCTGGGAGGAATATTTTCTGAAACGCTGAGCAAAGGAAAGAAAAGGCGGCCACTTCGACAGCTGATGGGCCGTATGATGCGCTCAACAGAACTTGAAAATTTATTCTCAGAATTGTACGCCGCTTTAAACGCTGTGATTTTGCACGTCTTCCATGGCCGGGGTGCCGAGGTCGGGGATACCGAATTGGAAGCCATGCTCCAACTGATTCATCAACATCGTGAAGTTGTGTTCGACTCGCACTACAACCAAGACAAAGTGTTCCTGACATGTTTCTGCCGATATTTGCTTCAGTTACTCGTTGACTCCAGCGTTTGCCCACTTCAAGAAGTGGCAGTACAGCTTTGGATAGATCTTATCCTTCTTCAGCGCGCTTTTATGGCTGATTTACTGACCGTCGAGATTCGAAAAAGCGGCGCACCCCCATATTCAGTGAATTTGATGAAAAACGGTTTTGACGCCCTTCTGGAAATTATAGCAAGATCTAACGGGACACAAGAACTCAGTATCGTGCAGTCGCCATCCTTTGTCCGGTTTTTAAAATGGCTTAAAGTTGTTGGGCCGCCATTAAAGGAACTGGAGAGCAACCTCGACCGCGTCTATATCAACGTTGTGATGGAAACCAAGGAAACTGTGCATGATATATGGGTTACATGCCGCAAGAAAGCTGCGCACCGGAAAATTAAGTACGAAAAACAGTTCGATGCACGGTGTGAATGGTTATTGTCGATGGAGAACGAATACGTTGAATCTTTGCTGCGGACTCAACAAACTGAGTTCCGTCGCCAGCTGAAGTGGAGACAAGACCGCGTGGACCGCAAAAAGTTTATTGGGCGTCAATGGGAAAAGCTGAGACTAGAATTCCAGCGAAATGCATTTGGATCACCCGCTGAAAGGGGTTCTAGTCCAAACGCTGTTGAAAACGCATCAGGAGCCATTGGTAATAATTCTGTACTGATGGCTGAGGTCGCAAACCAAAGTAGGTATGAACTAGTCTCGGCGACGTGTCACCAATTCTCCTGGAGGCTGGACTTTACAGAAGGTCCATATCGAATGCGTAAACGACTTTCACGAATGGTACAATCACAGGAAACTGTGTACAATTTGAGAGGCCAGCAATCATCCCCATCGGGCTTGTATGGATCCAGCACCGTACTGCAAACACGAAAGTATTATCCAGGGGAAATTAGCAGCGAGCTGCAGCTACCTCGTCGTCGTTATTCGGAGTCAGATGCCACCTTACGCGTTACAATGTCGCCAAGGAAATCGGTGCCGATAAAGCATCGCATGACACGACAGAGATCCGATGAAAGTGTCCCAGTAAAACACCACTTTTTCGCCACAAAGAGAGCGCTAACCGCCAGCGCATCGTCCTCTAAGGTGCTGCATTCAAGAGATCAGCTTCGGAAGGGGTCATTTGAAGCTTTATGTAAGAAATACGTGAAGAATGAGCGGTGTCCATCCCGACGTGAAAGCTGGAACTTTCGTCGACTATCAACCCGTCAAGAAAGTCTGCGTAATGATGATGAAATTGCCGATGAAGTAGAGAAAGAGAGGGCTGGTGAGAACAGTGGCGTAGAGAGCTCAGTCATTTCTGAAAGCGCTGCAAGCTCTAGTACTGTGGTGATGGAAGAAGTTGTTGATGAAAAGCTTCGGCCACTTTTGATGCCCGGAGACGATATAACATACATTTACGATTGCTTGCGAATCGATGGCATGGATTCTTGTCCAGGTGTCTTATTGCTATGCGATGATCACGTCTATATCATTGACAACTACCAGCGTCTAAATCAGCAAATGTCTTCTACTCCTGGAAGCATTGAGAACGATTTTGCTCTGCAAAATGCACAGATTCGTGTTACGGAGGTACCACAAGGATCCACCACGCTACTGGAGCGTCGGCTAAGTTGGCGTCTGCAACAATCAGCCCAACATTCCACCCAGCATGCGGTTACGAGGTCTAAAGACATCCACCGATGCAGATTTTGGGCTTACGAAGACATTACAGAGCTGCATAAGCGACGGTACCAACTTCGCCACGTAGCACTCGAGCTTTTTGCAAACGACGGCAGAAACTACCTGGTAAGTTTCATTGGACTTATCATATCATTTAAAGCTAATTTTGCTAAAGTTTCCGTAATGCTGGTTTGCTACAGGTTACTTTCGAATCTCAAGAACAGCGTGAGCTCGTTTTTCACGCCCTCTTAGGAAAATGTCCTAACGTCCAAGGCGCAGCCAGTGGTCTAGATGGAGTGTCTGCAAGGGGCGATTTGTATTCCCAGTTGCGCAAATTGTTGCGCAACACTATGACAGAGCGCTGGGTGCAAGGCGGCATATCCAATTTCGCATACCTTATGCATCTCAACACACTTGCCGGGAGGTCTTACAATGATCTTACTCAGTACCCTGTGTTTCCATGGGTGTTGGCTGATTACGATTCGGAGATTTTAGATTTGACCGACCCCGATGTGTATCGAGATTTAAGCAAACCTATGGGCGCACTTCGCCGTGAAGAGGAGTTTCGAGCCCGGTATGAAGGCTTGATGGAATCGATTGGTACTGTTGAAGGCGAAGAATCAGCTGATCATCCGCTAGGTTCGCGACCATTCCATTATGGTACACACTACTCATCAGCCGCCATTACTCTCCACTATCTAATGCGTCTCGAGCCGTTCACATCTCACTTTCGACGCCTTCATGGTGGTAAATATGACCATGCCGACAGATTGTTCACGAGTATCGTTGGTGCCTGGAAAAGCGCGGCAGGTTTCGAAGGTGCACAAAATGGTACACAGGATGTGAAAGAACTCATTCCAGAGTTTTTCTACTTGCCGGAGTTTCTTGAAAACGTGAACGAACGTACCTTTGGAACAAGCCAAACAGGTGTCGTTGTTGGTGATGTGGAACTCCCCCCTTGGGCTAATGATTCGCCTACGGAATTTGTGCGGTTGAACCGAGCGGCACTGGAAAGTCCGTACGTATCGGCAAATCTGCATCATTGGATTGATCTGATCTTCGGCTTCAAACAGCAAGGCCCAGCAGCGGTTGAAGCCTGCAACGTCTTCTATCATCTCACATACGAAGGATCCGTAGATTTGGATGCTATCACGGATCCCTCGACCAAACGTGCAATTCTCGACCAAATCACCGAGTTTGGCCAAACACCATCGCAGCTTTTTCGAACTCCACATCCCGTTAGAGCAGCCTCTGCCGTCCCGGTTAGCGCGAACGCTACGTCGAATATTTCGTTTTTTGGAGGTTCGTTGGGGCCTTTATCTGGAGCCAGCAATTCTCAAGCCGTGTCAAACATGTCTACTGAAAACGGTATTGGAAATGATAGTAGCAGAGCTGCGGCTTCTCCGGTGACTGCCCGTGCTGCTCTTGCGAGTTCCTTTCTGGAAGGAGGAGAGATCATTACTCGGATGCAAACTATGTTATCTAGTGGTCCAGGACTTAGTGGTACATTTGTCAGCGCGACGGAAGCCACCCCCTCTCCTGTTCTCGAGAATTCGGCATTACTGAAACAGGAACTGAGACGAGAGGTTCCAGTAAATCCCCTTCTTGCATTCTATCGACGCGGGCAGCAATCAAGTCCAGGATCAAGTAGCAACACTTATATTCATCACATTGCATGGTCAAGTGGTGGAGTTGGGAGAGAGGAAAGGGTCGCTGCTGTGGGCCCAAATTGTCTTCTGATACCTCCACGCAACAACGAATACCTCGCGTGGGGCTTTCAAGACCGTTCAGTGAAGTTTGTTTCGGCCGGTTCGACAGATATTGGTGGCCATGGAGCCGACTCGAAGGTGGTGGCATCCTTGGAACTAGATGCAGATATTGATCTGGCTACAATCACGACTGATGGTCGCATTGTCATCACAAGTAGCCCGGGTTTGCCTGTGCTTCGCATGTGGAGATTTAATTCAAGTCGACGTTCCTTAGCTGCTTCCATTGCAGCTGCTTCAGGAACTTCCTCCGCGTCGGCTACGTCGTCTTCGGCTGCAGCGGTAGCAACGTCTTTAGCAGCAGCATCATCGTTGAGTGCTCCTCATCGGCGCCGTACGTATACAGTCATGGGGGCATCCAGCACGCGATCGCTTACGTTAATAGGGACAGTCGGCACCCCTGCCCATCATCAACGCATAACGGCGCTACAAGCAAGTCGTGCGTACAGCGTTCTCGTGAGTGGTTGCGCTGGTGGTGTCGCCATTCTGTGGGACCTGAACCGCCGCAGATTCATCCGTCAGCTGCCGTCGATAGGTGGACAAGAAGCTGTCAATGGAGGAAAAGGAAGAAGCATTACGGCGATATGCATTGACGAGGTGACAGGCGACATCGTCGTAGCTGCTGGATCAACGTTTGGGGTGTACAACGTCAATGGAGCACTACGCGTGCGTTTAGATGACAGTGTCGTCATCTTCCAGGACCCAACAGCACTCTCTCCTGTTTCCATCACATCGCTTGCGGTGAACCGCGGAGAAGCGTGCGAGTGGGGCGCCGAAAAACACGTCGTGACGGGCCACGCTGACGGCACTCTCTGCGTCTGGGCGTACTCTCAAGCTGGCACTCGAGATCAGAACGAGCACCCTCAGCGCAGTCGGAGGAAGGATGACTGGATCATCGAGCTCCAGGGTCGCCACAAAGTGACGCCGAATAGCGCCATCACCGCCCTATGCGTCACGCCAGACAAGCGCAAGCTCTTCACTGGGACAAGAGATGGTCAACTATCAGTGTGGACGGCCTCCATACCTCGGTAGATTCGTATCGTACTGTGAACTTCATGGAAAAAAAACTGCGATACGACTCATGGGTGGGAGAGAATAATTCTTCACTCAAGTCATCACCGCGTAAGATAAACTTTTTTAGAGTCCTATCGCTGTGAAAGACTGCGCCTGTGGCTCCACAAGAAAAAGACGCGGTTTTTGTACCAGATGCGCAAACAGTGTTTTCAACACTTTTGATTGAGCGCGCAGTCTCCAATTGTGTCATTCCGGCATTCGAGGATTCCTTAGATAATGCTGCACCGCTCGCGCCTGTCGCGCCTGGGCGCCGCC
>JAIKVD010000311.1:0-22522 GCA_024679075.1 Phytophthora uliginosa | reverse complement strand
CATCGGCAGCCTGCACGAGTTCCAGCAACGCGCCGCTCGCTACGACGGCCAGAGTCTCAACGGGCCCAGCAACGACCGCAAGGTCCCCATCACCGCCCTGCTGCGGGACGAGGGCAGTCCCAACGTCTCGGACACGTTCGTCCAAGTCGGCCCTGGCCGTCGGGGCAGTGACGGGTCCGACTTCCTCGAGACGTTCCGCAACTATGGCGGACGACGGTCGATCTCCGGGGTCTCGCTCTTCGGGGGTGAGCGGGGCCGTGCGCTGGACAAGCACGCGTACTATCGCCGACAAGTCAAGGCCGTGAGCTTCTTGATGCTGCTGGGTGTCATCGGAGGACCCTTGAACTACGGCATCCGCATGTACGATACGTTGTTGAAGTTCTTTGGCGTGACAAGCCCATTAACTGACGATGTTTTAGCTTGTACAACCACCTCATTGAGCTGAGAGAATGGCTAGTGGACCAGGCCCCGGACTACACGTCGAAGCTCGCAGTCTGGACGGCACACACCGTCGTCTTCTCGGGGCTGGGGCTGTTCTTCACTCAGCTCGCCCCCGTCGCCGCTGGCTCGGGGGTCTCGCAAATGAAGTCGATTCTTACGGGGATCGACCCGCGCATGTATCTCCCGGGATACTTCGACTTCTCCACGTTCCTGGCCAAAGTTGCTGGCTTGGTCTGCTCGGTCGGTGCCGGTCTGATCGTCGGCACGGAAGGCGCCTACGTGCACATCATGTCCATCGTGACGCACCACCTGCTCAAGACGCCGATGTTCAAGGGCTTCAGTATGCACCTCAATGGCCGACTGCAGCTGCTGGCCGCAGCCTGCGCGGTGGGCGTGTCGTCGCTGTTCTCGTCCCCGATCGGCGGCGTGCTCTTCTCGATGGAGGTGACGTCCACGTATTATCTCACGTCCAACTACATCAAGGCCTTCATCAGCGCCGTGTCTGGGGCGGTGATGCTGCGCCTGACGTTGGTGCTGGCCCAGAGTAAGTCCAACCTCGCAACGCAGGCGGTGCTGAAGACGCAGTTCCCCGCTAGTCCATTTACTATTTGGGAGATCCCGCTCTACGTCCTCCTGGGGGCTCTGCTGGGACTGCTCTGCACGGCGATGATGTGGCTCTTGCGCAAAGTCGCCGAGCGCAGGAGCGCGTGTCGGAAGTCGTCCCAGAGGTGGAAGCAAGTTCTGGTCACGTGGATTGATCCGCTCGTCGTGGCAGTGCTGACGGCCGTGCTGACGTTCGTGCCTGGAGAATACGCGCAGCACAACTCGATGGACGACCTCGCCATTTTATTCACTCAGGGAGATCTCCCCTCGCCGTGGCAAGCCGTGTCCAAGTACTACGCGCTCTCGGTGCTGTCTGCTGTGTTCATGTTCTTGCTGCCGCTGTGCATCACGCTCAAGATCCCAACCGGGATCTGGGTGCCCACATTCATCGCGGGCGCTGCCTTCGGCCGCATGTTTGGGGAGGTGATCGCGACTCTCTTCCCAGCGATCAACGTGACTCCTGGAACGTACGCTTTGGCTGGTGCTGCTGCGTTTGGGTCTGCCGCGACGCGCGCGCTCTCGGTGGCGGTCATTACGCTGGAGATCACAGCAGCGATGTCGATGATCCTCCCGTTGTTCTGCGCGTCGCTCGCAGCGATGGCCGTGTCGAACCTGTTCAAGGAGAAGTCGGTCTACGACACACTGCTAGTCGTGAGCGGCATGCCGTTCCTCCCTCTCATCGACTTCGAGCCAACGACGACCGCAGGCGACATCGTGGAGCCGTGTTTGGTGTACATCACGAAGAAAACGACGATAGCTCGCATCGTGCTGGCGCTCCAGCGCCTCCCGCATCACGAAATCCCGGTCGTCGATAATGAAGCGACGATGATCTTGCTGGGCGTCGTCAGCGGCTCGCAGTTGCGCAGGTTTGTGAGGAAGTACTACGAGTCGAACAGCCTCGGAGGCGTCGACGAAGACCTCGGTGAAAAGCCTCAGAGCGATCCGCCGCTGATGTCGTGGGCCACGCTGAAGGACAAACTCACGTTCAGCACGCGGACCGACAACACCGGGGGCTTCAACGGCATGGGCTCCATCGACATCACGTACAACGCTCTGTCGACCCAGAAGCCGCATGTGCTCGGAGCTGGAGGAGGCGCCGTGCCGTTCCTCATGGACGACTCCAAGATGCTGGGGCTGCTGAACGAAGGCTGGGACAGCGCCAAAGCCGAGAAGCTCAACGCCACCGTCAAGGTCACCGAGGGGCCGGTCTGCGTCGTCCGGCCGATGGCCATGACCATCTCCAGCAACACGCCGCTGGACGACCTCCACATGATCTTCACCATGTTGCGCTGCGACCACTGCTTCGTATGCGACCACGGGGCCTTGGAGGGCGTCGTGACCACCAAAGGACTGCTGCGCTCAGGCAAGTTCTCCGCCGCAGCGTAGCGCTACTAACCCATTGAGAGTCTTTCAGTCTCTTTGTCCGACTTGATGTCACCTGTCACCTAGACCCAAAGCTTCGGACTGCGGTGGTTGTTCTTGCGTGTCGACTATGAAGGAGCGACACCGCCCTGCGTGTGACATGGATGGGAGCGGTCATTTGGGGGATCAAATCCCTTGGTCGCACTCGCCAATCCGCTGTTGACGGTGCTGATGGTGTCCGCTGCCGGTGCTGCCAATGGACTTCAGGACCAGCTGCTGCCTGCCCACAAGCGCCGCACGGGGCGAATCGCGAGTCTGAGCGAGTTCCAGCAGCGGGTCGAGTCGTATCGCCATGAGGACAGCTCCGTGGACGACTATTTGGTCGATGTGGACGCTCGCAGTGAAGACTCGGACTTGCTCGGCGCCTTCCGCAAGTACGCGGCCCAACGCTCCATGTCCAGCGACTCGCTCTTCGGTGGGGATCGAGCGCGAGCCAAGAACAAGCAGAAATACTATCGACGTCAGCTCAAGGCGGTGAGCTTCTTGGTGCTCTTGGGCGTCATCGGAGGACCGCTCAACTATGGGATCAGGAGGTGAGCTTACTGTAGTTACGATAGCGGTGCTCGGTGGAAAGAGGTGACTCAGGGGTTCGCATTTGCATTGCAGTGTCTGCCAGGAGCTACTCGACTTGAGAGACACGATGATCAGCCAGACGACGTCGGAGCCGGCACGGTATTTCATTTGGACGGGACACACCCTCGTCTTCTCGCTGGTGGGTCTCCTCATCACTCGAATTGCACCCGTAGCAGCAGGTAAAAGGTGTCGTGTGGTGTTAGTACGGCGACGTAGTGCGTGTCCGTCTAACCCTCGTGTGTGTATGCCAAGGCTCTGGTATTTCGCAGATGAAGGCGATCTTGACTGGCATCGACCCGCAGTTGTATCTCCCTGGCTACTTCGACTTCGCCACGCTCGTGACGACAATCCTGGGGCTCATATGCTCGGTCGGTGCTGGCTTGGTCGTTGGCACCGAAGGTGCGTACGTGCACATCATGTCAATCGTGACGCACCACCTACTCCGATCTCCGCTTTACTGTGGCTTCAGCTCGCACCTCAACAGCAGGATTCAGCTCTTGGCTGCAGCCTGTGCCGTTGGTGTTTCCTCGCTGTTTTCGTCCCCGATTGGCGGTGTCTTGTTCTCGATGGAAGTCACGGCAACGTACTACCTCATGTCGAACTACGTCAAAGCGTTCATCAGCGCTGTGTCTGGCGCAGTCATGCTGCGCTTGACGCTGGTGCTAGCGAAAAGCACCTCGAAACAAGCCACCACCGCAATTCTGGCCACGTCTTTCGGGGACGACCCGTTCTCGATCTGGGAGAACCCGCTGTACATGTTGTTGGGGGCGATTCTCGGACTCTTGTGCACTGCGATGATCAAGCTACTGCGCGTTCTAGCGGAGACTCGACGAGACCTGCGCAAATCGTCGCTGGCTTGGAAAAAAGTGCTCGTTGAGTGGATTGATCCTCTTGTCGTTGCTGTCCTGTGCGGAACTCTAACCTACGTCCCGGGTGAGTTCTCCCACAGTACGACGATCTACACTCTATCGACGCTATTCACTGAATCAGATCTCCCGGAGTCGTGGTTCAAGATCTCCAAGTTCTACACGCTGTCCGTTCTACCGGCAATATTTATGTTTCTCCTGTCGACGTGTATCTCGCTCAAGATACCGACCGGCGTCTGGGTTCCGACGTTTATCGGTGGCGCTGCATTCGGCCGGCTATTTGGTGAAGCACTGACAACATTGTTTCCAAGCATCGGAGCAACACCAGGCGCTTATGCACTAGCGGGAGCTGCTGCATTTGGAGGCGCTGCTACGAGGGCGGTGTCTGTGGCTGTGATCACGCTCGAAATCACCAGTGAAATGTCGTTGATCCTCCCGATTTTCTGCGCTGTGCTTGCTGCAATGGCAACGTCGAATTTGTTCAGGGAGAGGTCAGTCTACGACACGCTGCTGGTGGTCGGCAGCACTCCGTTTCTTCCTATCTTGGACTTCGAACCGGACGCATGTGCCCGGGACATTGTCGAGGTGTTCACAGTGTACGTCACCAAGAAAACGACAGTGGCCAGGCTGCTTCTGGCGCTTCATCGACTCCCAAACCAAGACATTCCTGTTGTTCAGGACGACAAGTCAATGACCCTCCTGGGCGTCGTGAGTTCTGCGCATCTGAAGAAGTTTGTGCGAGCGTATTATGCAGCAAACGGTCTAAGCGATGTGGAATTGGACCTCGGGGAAGAGCCCAAGGCATCGTCATCTGGATTTTCGTGGACTACCATGGTGGACGGCATTAGAAGCAAGCGAGAGGGAGGGCTGAATGGCGAAATGTCGGTCGATGAGACGTACAGCGCTCACTTCAGCTAATCCAATGGAGGGGAGTGGGCCGGTTCCTTTCCTGCTGGACGACGACAAGATGCTCACGTTGCTAAGCGACGGGTGGTCCGCTTCCAAGCGCGCAAAGCTCAACGACAGGGTGAAGATCACAGACGGCGATACCTGCGTCGTCCAGCCTCTTGGCATGACGATTTCGAGCAGCACGTCGCTGGGGGATTTGCACGTCATATTTACCATGCTCAGGTGTAATCATTGCTTCGTGTGCAACCGTGGATCGCTTGAGGGTGTTGTGACGATGAAGAGTTTGCTTCACTCGGGCAAGCTCTATTGCAATAGCTGATGGTGCTATAGCCTCCGTACAGCAATGTCAAGAAACCACGAGGCGAATAAAGACAAGGTCCTGATTGTGCGAAAGTATCGGCGGCTACCACCGTTTGTTCACTTGATAGGCTAACTAGGAGTGGGCAAGACGCAGAAGACCTTCCCAAGGTGAAATGGGCATTTCGTGATCACTACCACGCATTTGTTGGTTGTCTATTGAAGATACCTGGAATATTTACAATAAGCTTTAGTAGAGCGAACGTATGTACCACGTATGGATTCAAAAATTTGGGTTCCGCGGACCTCAAGAATGAAGGCAATGAACTAAGATTGATAGACTGACCTGACCCCCCCCCCACAACTCATCTTATATCGTAGGCAAACATCGGCATTGTGCAAGATGAAGATCCAGTTGTGGTGCCTGATTTTAGGGGCCGAGACGCCCCCGTTTGGCGTACTTGCTGAGCCAAGCAGCAGCGTGGAACGTCTGAGGTTCACAATTAAAGGGAGCTCCAGTGCACTGCACTTAGTTGGTGTTGAAAGAGTTCGACTGTATGTTGCGAAACAAGAAAATGGAGAGTGGCTCACCCTTGATGCGCCCCAAGTTCAGATGCTGATGCGAGGAGATCAAGAGACGACAGGTTCTTCAATGTGTGGGTCGCGCCTTGAAGAGCTGGATAAAGTCCGAGATCACTGCCAAGAGGTCGACGCCCACAGCATTCACATACTCGTGAAAGTAGACGAGCCAACTGTAGAACTCCGTAACCTCACTCAGTTGCAGTGTTTGTTCGTTGGGGAAGATAAATACGCTTTCGCTCGAAGATTTGAACTATACGCCTCCAAGAACTGGAGTGGCGAGTGGCTAAACTCGAAGGCAGAAATTCGATTGCTTGTCAAGGGAGAGAGATCGGCCGTTGATACGTGGCTCCGAAGACGTATAGACCCAATGAGCACGGTTGGGGATCTCTTCAGTTCTTCGCCAACATACAGCACTCAGTTGGTTGAGTAAAGATTACCCGAATCTGCAGTTTTCACAGCAGTTTACCAAGATAGCGGAGATGCTGAAGAATACAGACGAAGTGAATGAACTGGTGAAGACGATCAAGCTTATTGGTAACCAAGTCGGTGCCATCGACGCTCAGTCGACGCCGTTCATTGTCCTGGACAGTTCGACTGGAATGGGAAAAACGCAAATGGATTTTAACCTCATGGCTCGTGATGAATTCGACATGTTCTACTTCGATATGAGGGACTTGCCTGGTTCTGGATATCTACCGGTACAGTCTCGCACCTTTGTGCATTCTTTGAAGAAAGACTTTCCAACCGCGTTTAAGTATGGACCGAGAAAGCCCGCGGATCTGGCAGAGTCATACACGCTGGGATTCATTTGGGCTTTGCTAACCGGAAGACCTACGTTCGCCAGTCTGCGGACGAATGATGAGGTTTTGCAAGCACTGAAAACTCGAGCTGAAGGTGGCAAGCGTTACCTATTTTTTCTTGATGAGATTCCGAGCGATCGTGACAATTGGAGATGCGCTAGAATTCTCAAGTTCATACGCGATGTCTTCCGTTCGCTTCGTTTGCCTGTGATCTTCAGTACTAGGCGTGGAGTAACACTAGCGTTCCTCTCGGAGCCCGAGAATCGTGAGCAAAAGAGGTGGTGGTGCACTGTATTTCCATCACTTCCTCGTTTTCGAGACACCGGATTGACCAGTCTACGAAAGGATTTGCGTACGATCATCGAATGCAGTGGACCTTTGTTTGCAAAGTTGGCGATGCTTTATGTGCACAACAACCCGTTGGATGCCAGCACAGATCTGGTTTCGTACCTGGACGAGTTGGTTGAATGGCTTTTTGATCACGATTCGGTGGCAGGAATGAAGGGATGGCATGACGATTTCGGCGTGTGCCAGCTAGCTCTCTTCTGTGCTGCCAGTTATGTCGTTCTACCGAGCGGAGGCTGCCACCTCAGTGGACACTTTTCTTGACTTCCGGAGAAGAAACCTTTTGACTTGTGGGTTGGTGGATCGTATTTTCCTTTAAAGGGCGAGGGTGGGAAAAAGTGGTGTTTCAGCGTATTCCCGACCCCAGAGGAGGACGCTCTACTGCATCTCTGCTTGACTGGAGGAAAAGGTTTCAGTGCCTTCAAGGACTGGATGTCGTTCCGCGTCATTTTTTGGGAGGCTGGACGTGAGAATCGCTCATTTCTTGACTCCCGACCTATTGGAGTGGACGACAGGATGAGCCTGGAAGCGATGGTTGTTGGTGCTATTGCAGTCGCGAGTCATTACAACGGGCTTGCAGGATTGACCTTTTCAGACTTTTTCTCGGCGTTGCTCTTCGAGCTGGGTATGCAAAACTCCGGAGATATATTGCTAAAGTTCCCCCAAGATCTGGCTGCAATTTTATCTGATCTACCGGTGCCGTTCCTGGCTCCGCCCAACGTGAAGTGGCCGGACTTCCTGTTGCAGACATCGCTGAACTTGGGAACTGTTTCGCGACTGAGATTCCGAGACAAAGGGGATATTGAGTTTTTAGGCGGTAACATTTCTGTGGAGTGCATCGTTTCCGAATGCTCACTGTCGCAAACACGCATGAGAAGAGCGCTTACGTGGATACCAGACGGAAGTGTGATCCATTTTATAGTGCTACACTCTTTACAACGAGAATATTTTAGAAAACGAGGTCGTGACCAGAACGGAAATGTGATTTATGAACAGTTCCGGAAGAACTTGGCGAAGTCATTGCGCGATGCACACTTCTATCGCCTCGCCGTGTTACAGAGTCCCGTAAAGGACACCGAAGGAAGAATGTGGCGAGACGCTTTAGAGGAAATTCCTGGCATGAGTAACGAGCTCTGCCGTCCTCTGTGCTTTAAATCAGGACAAGTGAGCAAGGTGATCATCTTTCTAGAGTTATGCGGGGTTCGGAGGCAATCGTTGGAGGAAGGCGGTGAAGCGAAGAAGCGGAGACTGAAATAAGCAGATGAGGAAATGGTCGGCAGATCCAGCGATAAGTATCAAGATTCAGGACAACGCGTACGTGGGCAAAACAGATGAATGACTTGCTCATTAAATTGCAAGCTTCATCCAAACAATAATACAATTCCCGCAATTTATATTGTATTATCTGAAATATATTTTCAGAGCTGACCTATTTTATCTGGAGCACAAGGCCGTGCGCGTTGCGCCCGGGTGAGCTCTGAAATTTAAATGCTGTGTTTCGTAGAATGGTGGAGGAAAATAGTTCGGGTTTGATGGAGTTGTAGTGTCAGATGCCGTGCAGATGCGGTGTTGGTAGATATTTGACAAGGAACGACTGAACCGTGAGCTCTCAAATAAAGTGACATCGCTGAGGGATGGCAAACGTTTAGCTGAGCCAATTCACGTGCATGTGTCTTAGTTCTGCTGACAAAGGAATGGAGATGATATCAATTGGTTTGCGGGCTGTTGGCCCGCCGGATTCGCAGTTCGGTAGTTTTTGAAAATAAATTATGCTGCATAATATATGCCCCCTATAATCGTGTAATTGTCGCGTGAATGTTTCCTAGCTTCACGCGACATTTCAAGTGGAAAATATCAAGACATGATGCAAATAAAAGGAACGGAAAGGTTTTACGCGAACATTCTGCGCTGCATTCGACACTACATTGATTAGAAGCTTGTTAAGTGATGGTATTTTTTTATTTTTTATTGAAGGCATTCCTTGCCATTAATGCCATGTGTTGCCCGGGACGCTCTGGGTATTCACAACTAATGTGTACTCCCTGTACACATTGATTTTTCGACCAAAAATCGGATCTTACTAAATGTTTTGAATATTTTTTCCTTAGGCATGATCGATGAGTTAGAAAATTTGAAGCATGGCCCGAATACATTTCTCTCGAGGACGGGCCTCAAGACTGCAGAGTGCTTAGATTGCTTCAGTTTAATGTATCGCATGATTATTCTCCTACTACTAACTCGTCTACTTACAGTCAGCTAACATGCCACTAACAGTTAGTTAGTGTCTAGTAAATTTTGCTAGCACCAAAACGCTCTTAGCGTGGTTTGGAAGATGCCTACATCTTAGCGCTGTGTTTAGGATGCATACATCTTAGCGTAAGGTCAAACCACCGCTAACTACACGAAATTTGACCAAAGCATTGGTAGTAGCCCGTAGGCGATAATCGGCGTCTATTAATTAGATTGTGTAGTCTGGTGCGTCTTTAAAAATACAGTACTTGTACGTACGCACCAGACTGCAAACCTTGTGCAAAAGATTTAACAGTAATGAAGTGGCCCAATAAAATCCAGAGCATCCTCGAATACAGCACGGCATGTCTTTTTGCGAAGTGTAGCCTTAAATAGTCATATACGTTGTTCTGTTTACGCTATTCTGATGGAAGTTCGCCATTAAGCTTAACAGTACGGTTAGTATTGCGAAGCGTCCGATCGATGCCCTACCGTAAGCTAGCTAGCAATAGCTAATTGTCAATTAAGCAGTACGAATTTGTTGCAACCTGCTAGACAAGCACTGCTCTTCGATGGTTTACAGCCGCCGGCAGCTGGAAACTTCCGCTAGCAGAGTGAGATGTTTTGATGAGCACGCTCACTTCGTCCGAATGAAGGACATACAACAAGTGCTGCGAACTTACTACCCATTGCTGCATATCACACAAGAGGAGACTCCAAGGGGCTAGCCCTTGTGCATGTAGAGCTCACGCTCCAACTTTTTTCTCATTCTCAATTCTACCAACTCAATAACAACCAGTCTCCTACATTCGCCGTGCTCCTCAGTCGACTTCCTAGCTTTCCAAAAGAATTTGCTTGGCATCTATCTATTACTAGCACTGCTTCCCTATTAAACCGCAACAAATACAAACTCCCTTCAAAAATTGCGTTTGTGGTCGTTGCTAGCGTTGATAGCAGTTGTCTTTGTTACTGCAGTTAAGACGACATCAAACAAAATGTTACTAACCAACCGAAGTACAAATCGCGAGTTAAGCGTACTGTACCATTAAGAAAACGTGCGTCTTGCGCAAAGAAAAACTTAATATCCGAGAAGTTACGTTCGTCTGAAAAATATCATTTTCATTGGTATCAGCATTTCAATGTGTTTTCGAATGTACGTTTGAGATCGTTGCTAGCGTTGTGATGCTAGTTGTCTTTGTTACTACCGTACTGCAATTAAGTCGACAAATAGTTCACAGGTCGAAAGACCTGTGCTTGGCCGCGGCTGAAAAAATGTAACTTACCAAAATCGGGTACTGAATCATACACCTGCGATTTAATCATTACCAAAATCGGATGTTATTCGCACATCTATTTTTAATACAGTAGTGTCTGCAAGATCGCAAATATTATTAGCAACAAAATACTACTATAGTACCATAGACATACATTTGCAGGCCTCCTCGCCTTTGCACGCCATCGTCAAAACGAGCTGCTACGGACATACTGCAGGCAGACTCGCGTGCGCAGATCAACCATCTCTACGGGGTTCGAATGAAGGCAAGCTCACACGAGATATCCGCACTAATATAATTGCAGTGTTGACAGCTCTCCAAAATAGTGGAAACTGTAGTAATAGTATTATACTAGTATTAATACTAGCGTACTGGTTTGTATTACGACTTTGTAATAGCAATCCAAAGTATGGAAGTGTTCCGTGTGCAGGCACGATAAATATACTGGTATTATATATATCAGCGTCGTTTCATTAACATTATCTATCTTTCTCAAACTATTCAATATAATAATACTTCTATCTATTTGCAGAATAAATTGTAATTAATAGTAGAATTATTTTCGGCCAAACTAATATAATAATACTCTATAAACGCCATGAAGACTAATTGCCAGCTATTAGCCAATCCCGCTGTATTACTATCGTAGTGAGTAATTAACAAGTACTATCGAACATGTGTCGAACAATCTAAAGTTGTGGCGCACCTCACCTTCGTTGTTAGCTTCCTTGATCGTCAAAACGGCTTGTGCGACTTTCCACCGACGCGGGAGGGATGAATATCAAAGTCTCCCACTGGCGCTCGCACGTCACGCTGCAGAAGCGTTCGGACATAATTGACGAATCAGATATTACTATCATGGGGAAAGTTAGGGAGCTCCCGGAACGGAGCTCCCAGGCAGAAAAGGTCATGCCGTATGGCGTTAGTGTACGTGCAAAATCGAAACAACAGTACATGAGATAACATGGCAGAATAATGTTGGCATGTATTTGTGAGATGCAGATCTATTCATCAAGTTCGCGTAAACCTGTACACCACACCCCCTGTGCGTGCCGGTACTAAGCGTTGCTCAAAGTCATAGTCCGTTTGTTCGAGTAGCTCCTGGAAAGACAAACTTATGCGTCACTGATCCATGCAGGGACGTCCCCTGCTCAACTAATTCAGAGTATCTATCATCACAATGTCCTACTTCGTAGAAGTAGAAGATGTATTACTTCTGAAGTATTGCGTCCTATGCGCACTTTGGCGTTCGTAGCTACTTTAATCTACCCCGGAAGTGGAATATGTAGTGGAGCGGTCTGTACTTGCGTAGCTAACTGCAGAGTAGGAAGCAATATTGATGTAAGCGTGGAGTAAAAGTAGTTGCTTTTTCTGCAAGTGAATCTACTTCTCCTCACCTACTTCTTTCTCATATTTAGGCATACGCCTTTTGCAACTACAACGGTGAGGATCAGTAAATCCTCAACAGAAAACAAGCCAAAGTAAATAGGCTTGTCAGTCCAACGTTACACTAACCTTGACTTGCAGGACTAATAAGTCCTGGTTAAGTACCTGTTCCCGTCCGAATTCAACGAACAGAGCTTGGTATAATACGCCTCGAACTCACGTTCGATAGAAGCGTTTAGTGCTTCATCAAATTTTGCGATAAAAACATCGACTTGTAGTTGCTGCTTGCTCTCAATTACAAGCGGGGTGTCACCTGGAGTTTTGACAACAATAAGCTTAATTCTGGTTTGGGCTACAGCGTTGCGACGGATGACATCGATAAAGCAAGTTTTCAGGGGAAGGAAAAACTGTCTCTGTGGCGTTCGTGTACGCAAGATATCTATCCGTCGGAAGAGTTCACGAGATTCTAATTGCCACTTTTATAATGAAGGAATTTAGTTTCAACAGCGCCCGCGTAAAATCTGGCTCGGCTTAGATCAGTACTCATACCCGTGAGAGTGACTACATTCAACAGATACATCCGAAACTGGTTGAAGTCTCAAGCTAGAGCCGTAGTAGTTGGGTGCGCCCATATCAATTAGCGAAGTCGGTTGGAAGATGGGTCCACTTATAAGCGTAGTGAAAGCAATTATCGAACAAACGATTCCAGACTTCTCCTTTCTTATTATGTGATGGTTTCTGTCGAGAATGATTAAAACCATAGCGAACAATCCACTCATGAGGCGCTGTCAGGCAGAGCTTGCTGGTGATTCTCGCTTAGACGCGTGCATCTATCTCCGTACAGAACGATAAGGTCTGAAATTTATTTTTTTTTTTTTACCCAGGCCCTAACGCCATGCGGTACGCCTGGGAGCTCCGTTCCGGGAGCTCCCTAACTGTTCTCTACTATCATCTCCTTTGCCGACCGCGGGATGCCAAGCCAGCAGACTATCCAGATATACTGCAAGCCATTGCTCATTATCCATTTTAATCTGAGCTAATACTTAAACATTAGTATGCATTACCACATTATTAGACAAAATTCAAACTACTATCAATCTTTGACCATTATTATACCCCAGATCTGATCTACGCGCGTACACTTTATCCATCGCCTTTTCATTTGCACTTCAGCCAACTAGGTTTTATCTTTTTCTATTTCTTCGACCTGTGTACTCTCCCGGAGCACCGCTCCGGGTCGCCTATAGATGATCAGATGCTGCTCAGCTGTTTGTTATTGCTGTCGCTTGTTGCAGAGCCGTATATTGTGTTTTACACATCATATAGTGTCGTACATATCAACTACACTGTTACACAACTTACGCAACATAGCACTATTATGTTGCCGGATGACAAACGGCCATGGAGCTGGTTCGCGGCCTGTTGGCCCGCCGGGATCGCAGTTCGGTTGGTTTTCTATTGATATTGACACCGTAGGGATTCTTTCTCGTCGTCTGCGTTAATGTGCACTAAAGACTACTAATGTTATTAGCTGTACAAAATAGAGTACCTTGTATGATTTGAGGGTATTGTATAGCAATAGTGTATCGTAGTCTATTTGGCATTATACTTAGTTTAGAGGTCTGATTTAGCGAATCGGGGATCGTACAGTTTTGCTAAATCTACTGATTTACATTCCTTTTAAGTTGTGAAAAGCGATTAGTTCGTCTCTATGAAATCTCAGTCAAATCTTGTGCAATATTATTTATCAGTAGAACCCAGAGGTCTCTGTCTATCCGTGCAGCTTCTTCGTGTAAAGCACTTCATTTTGCGAGGCATTGCCAATACAGTGTGGAATTTTGCCATTAACAGAGCGGTTAGTACTGCTAAGCGTCCGGCCGATACCCATAGCTAGAAAGAAATAGCTCACTGCCAATTAAGCAACACGAATATGCATGCCTACTATCTATTAACTAGGACTGTTTCTCTCCAAAAAAATGCGTTCATTCCAGTTGTCTTTGTTACTGCTGCTGTTGCAATCGTCGAAATTGTTGCGGAGCTGTCTAGTTGCACAATTGCTCCGCCGAAGCTCCCACGCCTGTAGATAGTAGATCATCATATGCTGCTGAGCTGCTTGCCACCTTGCTTGGTATCGCTGTCGCCTGTTATTGCATTCATTGCTGTTGTTGCAGAGCCATACAGTTGTATCATTGCTCCTAAAGTCGCTCTCGCAACATTAACATAATAATGTTTCAGGATGTCAAACCGCCGTAGGGGCGCAAGCAACAGTTCTTACGAACTGCGAATTGGAATCGGAAATAGTAAGTTGTTTTTGTTGGAAAGAGTAAGCTTGTGCATGCCTCTGTCGAAAGCGAACTCTATCGAATGTTCTTTCAGCTTAAGCTGAAAGTTAAGCATAAGTATGGGGCAAATTTAGTGTTTTTTTGTTTTAATCTATTTTTTACAAATATGAAGTTGCTACAACTTTGTCACGTGCGATCGGCGCCCTGTTCACTTGAGGTTTGTATCGAAGACACGTGCGGAAAATTTCCATGGGACGCACATCGGGTTTGTGAATGTGTCCAAATTTTTCTCGATGTTACCCGTTTAATTCCTCAACTGAAGCCATTTTACTTCGGTTAAATTTTTCAGCAAATCACGGTAGTGTCACTGTCTAAGTTTAGACTGGTTTAGAGAAGTGTTGGGTCTGCTTTAGAAATATACTTACACGATAGGGCACGGTGGGACAATTTTGCGTGTGGTACTACAACTTTCGTGAAGGGGCGCCGAAGTATCCACAGGGGGCTCGAGAAAGTTGACGCCCGAGTGAAGGTCGCGGCGAGATTAAATATGGACTTCAAGCCGCCTGAGGGGTCACTTGGATTCATTATACCCGCCCCTCAACTTGAGCTTCCAACTTCAAGCGACGAAAAAAACTTCAACTAGGAGGAGTGGTACGTTTCTAACAGATTTCTAATGTACACCACATTGTTTCTAAGGTATCGCACACAATTTCTAAAAAGGCGCCCTGCTGTTTGTGCTACACTAGGGGCCGATACAGTCATGAAGCCAAGGAACTTCGCCCACAACTCGTCGAGTACAAGCTCTCCGCCACCAAGGGAGGGGGCACAAGTAGATGAAGGACTACGAGGGCTACTACGAGTTCGCCATTCAAGAGATGGCAACTTTGATCGGGTTCAGCTGTGGTGCCTACGTTCCTCGCCGGCCCGGATCATCGAGATTCACGAAGCAGAGGTGATATGAAGCTCCGGGCAGGCAGCAAGATCATGTAGCAGAGAAACTATTGATTATGACGATTTCTAAGTCCGTCGAGAGCTGGTGGCAAGAATCGGTCGTACGTATATTGATGTTAAGAGCAGTATACATGTGTGTGATCTAGAATTAAATGCCCGATACACATGTTGGAGTGCCGCAATGACATTTGATCAGTATCAGGTTGCTATTTCGGTAGCGGAAAGGCAGCTCCTGCAGCCTTATTCGGATAATACGTTTAGCTCGATGCTGCAGATTATGTATGTGTAAAAGTAAACAACACACGTAGATAGTGATGCGGGCACCGTGAAAAGTTATAGATGAAAACATGTACAGCTCAATCATGCTAATAGATAACTCACATGTATGTCACATGCTCAACATATCCGTCTATGGCCTTTCCGCACTGTATTGCGTGTTGGTTTTCTACTGGCATTGAAATCGTAGCCACATGCTAACTACCAATTTTTATGGTTGTTAAAATCACAGATACGGGATAAATTCTAGACCTAGTCACAATCCTTGTCACAGTGCTTACCGAATTAATACAATTCACATTATTATGTGTAAGGATAGCATAAATTGGATTAACTTATATGTTGGGTATTTTGAGTTGACGGTTCGGCAAGGGTTTTAAACCAATTGCAATCATTCCGCACACTAATCTCAATCACGTAGTGAAGTTCGTTGGGCCGGTAAAAACTATTATACCCGTTTTTACAGCTACTTTTTACCGCCCTTTTCAATTTGATGAACCCAACACCTATCACTTTAACATCCATATTCACAATTCCTTCGTTTTCTTTAAGCGCTGCGTCTGTGGCGCAGCAGCGCTACGGCTGTGGCGCATCAGCCCTGCGACTGCTCTATGGTGAAGCAGAAGCACCCAGCGGGGTCGGCCGGCGGCTCCATGCAGAAGACCGCAAGCTCGACTAGAGCGAAACGCCACAGACGGCAGGAGAACTCGCGAGATGAAGCTACGGCGACTGGGCTGCCGCCAGATCAACGGGAAGCTGTACGGGGTTACGCTGACCCCTCGCAACGAGCCGCGTCGCCTGCTGCTTCTCCACGAATCCACAAGCTCACGGCAGCAGATGTCAAGGAGGCATGCGTTGCCCTGCGTTCCAAGCTACGCAGAAGCAAACAAGGACGACGTCAATGGGGAAGACGTGTGAAGTCGGAGCCATTCCATCTTTCAGATTCGCAAAAGATTCTATTCGCTAACAGCTACAAGGCCGCGCGGAACGAGGACCGACCGATAGACTACGTCCGTATGTCGAAGAGCTGCCACTTCACTGCCTTCAAAGACCGTCCAGATGTGCTAGCGTCTATGGAAAATGATGTTATTGCCGATTTGCAGGCGGCTCTGGTAGAACAGCGCGAACTTGACGCTGGAACGCGGACGAAGACATGTGAGGAATTGCAAGAAGAGTTAGGTCGCGTTCACGTACTGCATGAAGAACAAATTGCAGAAATGGAGGAAAGGGTGGAGTCTCTCGAACAGCGGCTCGCAAGCTCAGGAACTTTCGTAGAGGACTTACGTGCGCAGTTGGCGCTGTTCCCCGAGGAGGCCAGTCTACGGAAGCAAACCCCAGTAGCTTCTTCCGAGGCGATTGACGAGGTGGGGGAGAGCATTTCTCGGCGTCACCACGATTTGAAAGCGCTGGAGGAGAGTTTGCAGAAGGAAGACGAACGACTGAAGCAAAAAGATATGGACCTACAACATTTATCAGAACGGCTTCTCGAGCAGCAAGCTGCGCTCAAGCAGCAAGCCCGTGACCAAAACGAAGGCGCCACCGCTTGGATGGCCAAATGGCATTGAAACAACAATTAGAGCACCGATGTCAGCTCGCAATCGCGCGACAAGAAGCCGAAAAGGTTGAAAGGAGCCGCCAAGAACGTGCCATCTCTAAAGAGATGGAGCGACTCGTAGTCGCATTGGAAGACCAGATTTCGTGGAATGGGTATGCCCCAGCCATTGTGGTATTGCAGGTGGCAGCTGACTGGGATCGACCGGCCGCTGATGCCGAAGAGTCCCCAGATTGACGGATCCTGACTATGGGAGGTTCGGTATCGGACGGATCCTACGGGCCGTTCCGTAGGCGGAAGTTATGAGACGGATCCTATGGGCCGTCCCGTAGGCAGAAGTTATGGGACGGATCCTATGGGCTGTCCCGTAGGCAGAGGGTAAGGTATAGAATCCGTCCAGTTTAGTGCCGATCCCAACCGAAGGGATCGGGATCCATAATTAGATCAAGATGTAGAAAGAATGTGAGGCTCAGGAGAGCCCGAGGGAGAGGGGATCTGGAAGGATAGGTTAACACTTAAATCAGAACCGAATTTGCACTGGAAGACACACTTGGCTATTGTATAGGGGATTTACATTGGCCCCATACATAGATCAAGCGTATTTTGGTTATCTTCCTGCAACACGTGGCAGCCCCTGGATAGCTTGGCCAGGTAGCGCGCGCCCTTCGAGCTCTCAACCCCCCTCAAGATCCCGCTATTGGAAGCGGCAAGCAACGTAAAGGAACAAGGACAACCCCGCAAGGGAACAAGGAATCCCCGCAAAGGAACAACTCCGGATCCCACATTTCTATTGTGGATCCACAAGGCCTGCTCAAGAAGCTCAAGGCCGACCCTACTCGGATCCCGTGCGCAGGAATACCCGCGCGGATCCACCCCCTCTCAAGTCCCCACAAGGACGTCTACCGCTCACCAAGTGCGCATCTCGTGTCAACGAGAGAGCTGTACCAGCCCGCCGACGGATACACAAGGTGAACCACTCAGCAACTACACGGCCGTCGGAGTACCCCCTCGGTTAGTCGGTGTCTGGGCGCAGTGTGTGTGAGTTGGGATCCGTAGAAAATCTAGCGGATCGGCTCCACCACACCATTAATGACTGGAAGAGACGCTGGGAAGTGGAGCAAGAGATGAGGGAGGCGGCTCAAGCGGCTCAAGCGAATGCAGCTAGCTGAAATGAACAACAAGATCGCGGATCTCGAACTGACAAGAGCGTCCTACTTGGCGTGTGGGATAACCGAACATTGCATTGAACGGTTTGCAAAGCAGAGCACGAATCCCCGGTATGGTAAGTCAAGTCTTGCACTAACCTCTCACTCTTATCTAACATTCATTACGGTGTCAATGGCTATAGATGATATAACTACGATGAAAAAGCAGCGCACTTTCACCGCCAATATGATGAAGAAGATTCACTACGCCAAATGGGTCGAGCTCCTCGAAGAGTTGAACGAGTTCGGAGAGACTCGAAACAATTTATGTCATGACCATGATGGATCCTGCTTGAAGACCATCAACCATGAGCGTTTCCAGTCCTTGTGCCACCGCATCCAAGCTGTCGCTCGCAGCATGTGATTGTTCGCCACGAAGTTGTTAGCATGCGTATGTTGCATTAAAATCACTCTCGTTATTTATTATATTTCAATCGCCTATTTTAAACAATGTTACTAGTGTTGTGACATCAATGTCAGATAAAAACTGCTTGCCCGAAATGACCATACATTTTCCAAAACATAGACCTCACAACTCGATATATTGCTTGTTGGAGCTGAAAGACCTCGCGCGCGAAGAGGGCTCGACAGAGACTCGAGACGTGCTACTGTATTCCAGGCATGGCACGTTGTGAGTGCGTGCTTCAACATGACTCTCGTGCAAGCGGTAGATTATAAAATGGATCTTTTGCGGGTCTGGTATGGTAGCTGGTCAGCCTGACCCAGATCCAGACCCATGAATATTTTACAGCGAAGATAAAATTGCTTTCAGGCCCGACCCATATCCATACCTGAGAAATATTGATTAGAAAGCTAGGTGACTTACTATATTGGACTATTAATAGTAGATGAACTGTGCTGGTGTATGATATAGGCAACGACGCAAATGACTTGTAGACAGTAAAGTAGTGCCGAGTTAGCGAGGTCGCGTAGCCGCAGGAAACCCGCGCGGGGTGCCCAGCGCCGAGCATTCCAGCGAGCTGAGCACTGCACTGGCCAGAACGTATTATCTCTATATCGTGGGCGAAGCGAACAGCGGGGGCGCCGAAAAGTAAGCACAGCGCGGCTGGTAACATTGAGAGCTTCGGAAGAAATATTTTCACCCATATCCCTCTACTACTGTGGCAAGTCAATCCCAACGTTAGGTCCAAAGAGGCCTCAGAGAGACTGTTTGCAACCGAAGCGAAGCGGAGGTCTGCAATGGTCGGCGCGTGGTCCGGAGTAGTTGCCCTAAAGTACATTCTATCTATTTACCGACGCCTTGCCCGCCATGAGAGAAGCGAAATTGGCGGTGCGAACGAGGAGCTCACATGCCAGCGTGGCTTGCGCTTTTACACGTGACCAGTTATACTAGGGATTTGGATGTGACCTAATGTTAGGATTGACCTATTTGCACCTCTACCGCAGCTTCATTGAATTATGTTCTTAATTTACGAGTATTTTACGGGTTAGGTGCTGGTCAGCGCCTGACCCGCGAAATATCCGTACCCGACCAGCTACCAGACCAAACCCGCAAAAGACCCATTTAAAATCTAACCCGTGCAAGCTTCTCGGTCTTCCGCGAGCGCTACTCGTTCTACACGACATTGGGCTTGGACGACGAGGGTGTGCTGCACAGAGGCGAGCACTACATCTCGTATCCAGACGACATCATCGACAACCTCCTCTTCCTGGCAGGTACAGTGCAAGGAAGTAGTGCAGCACTTGTATAACATTGTGAACGCGACCCACGTGTTCACGTTGCATGAGTGCCGTGGTCTGATGTCCGACGGACCGACAGGGCTGCTATATGCGCCGCGCCAGCTGCGGAGAGCGCGCGAGTGGTCATGATCGAGAGCCGCATGATGGCGCGGCGTGGGGCAAAAGCCGCTCTCAGAGCGCGTAGGTTGCGTGCGCATAATACATTTTATTATAGCAGCCCTGCCGGTCCGTCAGACATCAGTACACGGCATTCATGCAACATGAACACGTGGGTCGAAACGTGGGTAATTAGTCTGTACTCGCTAAAATCTCACTAGTTTACGTGAAACACCCACTTTTTTCATGAAAATCCCACTTATTTTTATGAGCGTCATACGTGAAAAACACTTGATTATCGCTGGAACGCGTACAAGCAACATCTACTGGGTTAATCTCTTTGCTAGGGGACATCACCGACCAGAGTGTTTTTGAACAGTAGATGTCCGAGCACTGTCAAACTTTATAGGTTGAAGTTGCGTTATTGCGTCAGTCGCACCACTTTGAGTGGGTTTTTCTATGTTTGCTGAAGGTTATGCGATTCCGGAGTGTATTCTTGAGCCAACGCATTTGATCGTTTTCTCGAATTGTTGCTTGCTATGCGTTCTTGGTAGAGAATCGCATCCCGGTAGAACTCTGAAATAAATTTCAGAGAACTACATGTATCACCTGGTGATTTATGGTAGATATATGTTATTCATTTATAGAGGGCTAATACTGGAACTGTAACTTTATAGTGACTGCTGTCCCCGACTACAGCATCCCCTTGTATAATATATTATTTTGGCGGCTGGACTGTTAATTCACATGTAAACATGGCGATGGTGACAATGAGTTGAGGAGGAATTAGCATTAAATAAAGGTAGGTCGCCTTTTTATGGATCTAATTCCGCATGTTAAATTCGGCAACGTTTTGGACAACCCATACACAGGTCATAATTAAGACCGAGAAAGGATTAGAATTATTATGCCATAATTATCACGGCAGAATTAGTGAAAGGCACAATAAGTGAAAACGATATTTAAAAATTGCTATCCAATCAAAACCCAGCGTGCAACATTCACAGATGAAATGTGAATATTTGATTTGATTGGCCATTTAAACAATACATTAATAAGAGTTGAGTTTATCTGATTGGCTTAGAAATTGGAAATATGAGCTATGATTGGTTACACACTGTAGCAGAATAGATTTTGGCCCCGGAAGTCGTAAGTATGAGCGAGCCGCAAGAGTCTGTCGCGCTGGAGCCGACACCAAGCGACCCGATGTCGGTGGACGGCGCGTCGGCGGACGACATTGCGCCGGTGTCGCTGCTCCCACGTCTCCGCAAGAAAGGCTACAAGTTTTCATGTACGTGACTGACTACACAGACCCCGAAGCGGTGAATGGATGGATGGCTGACTGGGTATTCACGTTTGTGCTGCACAGCCTACGTCAGGGAGGACCATGGGAACGCCCTCTACTGCGTCACGTTCTGCGACGTCCTGCCCATCTACGAGCGCATGTTTGCAGTGGCAGGCGGCAACCGAGTACGCACCACGCGACTTCTTCCTGCCTTCTGCCTCTTCTCCTACACCTGCTCACTACTTACTCTCTTTGTGCCGGCGGTTTCTCTTTCTCTGTGTGTAGTTGACTGTGTACGAGTGTCTGGAGAATGGCGGGCTGGATGTGATCCAAGTGTACTGTGACGGCGACCAGGAAGAGCAGTACTTCACAGCCGCGTGGACCGTGGACGTGCTCACTGGCTCGCCGCTGCTGGCAGCCGCAGGCTTCCGCGGCCACATCAAGGTGATCAATTGCATCACGCAGTCGGTTGTGATCGTGTTGTCTGGACACGGCAACTCAGTGAACGAGCTCAAATTCCACCCGGTCGACCCGAGTCTGCTGTTCTCTGCTGGCAAAGACGAGTCCATTCGCCTGTGGAACTCGCTCACCGGCGTGTGTGTGGCGATTTTTGCTGGCCACGTGGGCCACCGCGACGACGTGCTGAGCCTGGACGTGCACCTCAAAGGCTCGTGCTTCGTATCTGCCGGCATGGACAACACAGTCAAGATCTGGGACCTGGAGGACGAGGTCGTCCAGACGGCGATCAAGAAGTCCTACACAGAGCCTCGTCCGAAAGACCGTCCGTTCGACACCAAGTTCATCCAATTCCCCGCCTTCTGCACCAGCAAAGTGCACGCCGACTACGTGGACTGCGTGCGGATGGTGGGCGATCTGATCCTGTCCAAGTCGACGGGCAACAAGGTGATCTTCTGGAAGCCGAACCCGTCGCGAGGCAAAGACGCCGTCACGGTGCTGCGCGAGTACCACTACAAGGACGCCGACTTGTGGTTCATGAAGTTCGGGCTGGACTCGCAGCTGGAGGTCATGGCGGTGGGGAACAAGAAGGGCGTCGTGAGCGTCTTCGACCTGGACGCCGAGGTGGATCGCTCGGCCTGCAAGTTGTCGCACAACGGCTGCAAGGGCACGTTGCGCCAAGTGTGTTTCAGCAAGAGCGGCCGCACCATCATCACGTGCTCGGACGACGCGACGGTGTGGCGTTGGGACCTGCCCTAGCTCGTCATTGGCGTGTAGGAAGCATTTTGCTCCGCCGTTTTGATTTTCAATCCAGTTTTTGAATTTCGTGACGCGGGGACGGTACTGTAACTATTCGCTTATTTCTTTATACAAATCTCCAGTTTAATTTTCAAACCTGAAGAAGCACATGGGCACCAAGCGCAGGAAGGGAGGCGAGCTGCCCACGAGCAGCGGAGGCGTCTCGAGCCTCTCGTATGCGGCCACGGAGCGC
>JAIKVD010000310.1:0-22579 GCA_024679075.1 Phytophthora uliginosa | reverse complement strand
GCACGAGGACGGGCGCCCGAGGCGTGGGTCCGAGTGGCTAAGTTGGCGACGGCGGCAGCGCTCATCTGTGTGGGAGAGCAGCGTTAGGACGCGAGGGATGACAGTAGCAGGCGGATTCGTAGGGCATTTGTACGGGCGGAACAGTAAATAAAATAGGTGGCGTTGTCTAAAGGGCACGCACCGGCGCGGTCGACATCAGTTGTTGCAGACGGCCATCCGAACTTTGGGCCTCCAGCACTGGCGACCAAACCCCGGCGTGCAGGGACAACAGACACGTTAGATGTTCTTGGACTTGAGATCACGAAGGATCACGGGAGGGTCTAGTGAATGCAGATAGGTGGGGGAGAGCATGCGCCACATGCAGCGCTATTTTGACCTTCTCGAACGTGAAGCCAACCGGTCGGTGCTCCACTTCGTACGTGTTGAGCACAGCTCTAAACTCCGTGAGCGCGCAGAGGTCGTTGGGCGAGTCCAGCTACTCCCACCAATTGCACAAAACGCGGATGCTCGAGTGTTGCCATGATCTTCACCTCGGTGAGAAGCTGATCCGATGCGCCTTACTCTTTCGTGTCTCTGGGAGCAACATAACCTGTTGCCAATTGAATGTTCCAGCATACACCTCGCCATACCCCCACGGCTCAGAAGATGCTGAATTCTCATCTTCTCGCGAGGTTCCTAGAATGGCTTCATCTCGCCACAATGCAGGCCCATCGCCATCCGACGCAGAGGTGACCATATCATCTGCAGTCATCAACGTGATTCCTTCAGCCATGTCCACAAATTCGCCTCCACCTTTACTCATTGTATTAAGTGCATTAATACCGGTACGAAAAAGGACAGTGATAAAGCCTTTTCAGCTGAGTCACAATGAGTTGGTGAGACGGGTGCAGCATCAGCTTGCTTGACAGTTGCTGCAAATCGTGGCCTCAACTTGGTGCGCTGTTCGATCGACCACGTGTGATAAAAATGCTAGAGCTCTGCTCGCAGAGCTTGCTCGAAGTGCTCTGCCACTTCGACGCGGCTGAAAGTGATCACTCTCCAATTCGCTGAGCTAAGCGCAGCACACTACAGTACTCCAACCTACCCACGCACCATGTTCACTCTCCAATTCGCTGAGCTAAGCGCAGCACACTACAGTACTCCAACCTACCCACGCACCATGAAGCTTTCGCACCTTATCGCTTTCGCCGCCGTGGTCGTCGCCTCGACTGCCGCACCCGCCAGCGCGTCCACGGGCCTGATGACGAACATCCTCGTCGATGACCTGCAGGTCGCCCCTGAGCTCGGTGCCCTACGCAGTCTCCGCGGCGCCAGTCAGGATGTCTCTAAGGGCGATGTCAAGAAGCCCAAAAAGGGCGACAAGAAGAAGAAGGACAAGAAGAAGGAAGCCAAAAAGCACGAGAAGAAGGATGACAAGAAGGGCGAGAAGAAGGATGACACGAAGCATATGAAGAAGGAATGAAAGAAGGACCACAAGAAGACTGACGAGAAGAGCTTCCGTGAGGTTTCGACTCGGTCAAATAGCTGTCGGATACTTTAGTTTTCGTTGTCGTGCGTGCTGTTGTCAATCCAATATTATACTTGTAAGTTTCAAAAAAAGAGTAAATGTCTCCGAAAGTTGCGTTCAAACCAAAGTGCGCAAGTGGTATAACGTGTGGCGGTTTAGAATAGACGACCCGGAGCGGAGCTCCGGGAGAGTACACAGGTCGAAGAAATAGAAAACGATAAAACCTGGTTGGTAATGAAAAGGCGAAGGATGAACTGTACGCGCGCAGATCAGATCTGGGGTATAATAATGGTCAAGGGTTGATAGTTGTTTGAATTTTGCCAAATAAGGTGGTGGCTAATTATCATACTAATGAAGTAAGTATTCGCTCAGATTGGAATGGATAATGATGAGCTGTGGTTTGCAGTATATCTAGATGGCAGCCCGCGATCAGCCATGGAGGTGAAAGCAACCTCGTGCAACGAACTGCGTATTCGATTGACGATGATCACGAGCGGGTATCACCCTCCCCATCGAGTATACTAGGTTGGTGGCTCTTGCTTGACAAAGGAAATGGCCCCGGAAGCGAAACGTAAGAGAAGATCATCACTCATTTCTTTCAGTAACCAGCTAGTAATCAGATAGTAATATCTGGTTCGTCAATTCTGTCCGAACGCTTCTGCTGCATGACGTGCGAGTGCCAGTGGAAGACTTTGATATTCATTCCTCCCGCGTCGGCGGAAAGCGATAATGAGTTGCACAAGCCATTTGGACGGTCAAGGAAGCTAACAACGAATGTGACTTGATAACGACTAGTAGCTGGTCATTAGTCTTCATGGCGTTAATAGAGTATTACTATATTAGTTTGGCCGAAAACCATTCTACTTTCAATCCCTGATAATGGGAACTTATTCTGATAGAGTATTAGTATATAGTTTAGTTTGAGAAAAATGATCAAAGAGAGATAATGTCTATGAAACGACGCTAATATATATAATACCAGTATATTTATCGTGCCTGTACACGGAGCACTTCCTTTGGAAAACCAGTACGATAGTATTAGTACTAGTGTAGTAATATAGTAATATTAATACAGTTTCCACTATTTCTGGAGAGCTGTCAACACTGCAATAGTATTAGTGCTGCTTTCGACCTCCGTAGAGATGGATACGCGAGTCTGTCTGGAGCATGTCCGTGGCAGCTCATTTTGGAGAAGGAGTGCAAAGGCGAGGAGGCCTGCAAATGTATGTCTATAGTATTTTGTTGTGGGTCGAGCTATTAATATGTGCGATCTTGCAGGCGCTACATGTACTGTATTAACATAGATGTGCGAATAATGTCGCGAGTCGTCCTGTTTGGACCGGTTGTCGGGGCCGGCCGTCGCTGTATGGGAGCGTTCTTGGTGCTGCTTGAGGCTACCGGGCTGATACACTAGACTAGAAGCGCTAAAACAATACAAACTATAAATGTAACGTTTCTTACTTCTTGACCAGTGTGGTCCGTTTAGGGTAGATTCACGACTGAACTAACTCAAAACAAAGTTCTACAAATCCTATTTGTCCTCTGCGGTCCAGCTCCCACGCACGCCAGCCCGGCCTCCGAGGTCCTCTCGTCCTGTTCACCCCTCCCACTCACCTCACTAGTAACCGCTCGGCGACCACAGCAAGGTCCGCCACGACATCCGTCCGCGCAGCACAAAGTCAGGAGGGTCTCAGGCCGCCCCCGCCCAGAGCCCATCCTCCTCCCATTCCTCGGGTATCGAAATCGCGGGATTGAATCTCGGCATGGAACGGTCAACCGTGCCTAAACGGCGGCCACCGTTCCAGCTCGGGACAATAACCCCCGATTTCGGTAATGATTAGATCGCAGGTATGTGATTCAGTACCGGTTTAGGTAAGTTGCAATTTTTCTGCAGCACAGGCCTTTCGACCTGTTCATCCGCGATAATAAGCACGTACTGAATTTTCCAAAGACTAGCAATAAGTGCGTCTTCCATTGCATTGCCTACCACACCCGATCAGATCCGAAGAAAGATTATCGGAGAATACAGGCTTTGGTGAAAGAAGCATTCAACCGCTACTGCTCTTACAAGGGGCTTGGCTACTCGACGAAGCTCTTCCGCAATTTTAAACCGATTGATCTTCTGCAGCTCGATGAGATGGAGAATTGCTTCAAGCTGAGCATCAATGTATATACGATGGATGTGGAGTCGGGAAAAATTGAATGCATCCGCCCGTCAATATTTTATCTCACGAGAATCATGCTCTCTACATCAGTAATCTGGACATGCTTCAAAGCAAGTATCAGTGTCCAAAGTGTGAGATGATTTTCGTTAGTTCCGACAAGCTAAAAAATCAAAAGAAGAACCAATGTGAGCTTGTTAATATTGAGAGTTTTCCAGCTGAGCCAACTATCTACAGACCGCCTCAGAACACTATCAAATCGATGCTTACAAAGTACTCCGTTTAGAATATTGATCACTACATTGATCACTTCATCGTGTATGACTTTGAGGCCATTCTGAAGCCGACGGGTATCCAACATGGTGAAAACACTACCTTTACGAATGAACATATACCTGTTTCAGTATCGGTAGCTGACAGTCTTTCTGGGGATGTACGATGCTTTGTTAATGCTGAGCCAAAAGATTTGCTGAAAGATATGTTTAACTACATTAGTGAAGTCGGTCTACAGATTCAGCAGTACAATGTCCAAAAGTATGCACACCTTCTACAGAAGATTATCAAAGCTCATGGTTTTAGTGGTATGGTGATCCCTGGTTTAAAACTTGGGAAGAAGTACTCAATGAATGACGTTGATACCTGGGTCAAGGATGGAACTTTGCCAGTTTCTTCGATTTTCATAGCAAGATTTCCTTCGGGAAGGAGAGGTCTGATTACGGTAAAATCAAGCAACAGCTCGATCAAGTACCAGTATTAGGGTTTAACTCTGGTAGATATGATATCAATTTGATTAAGAGCGATCTGTTTGCCGTCATTGGAACGGAGAACATCAAATCTGTGATCAAGAATCCGAGCTACATGTGCATCGCTACCTCAGACATGAGATGCTGGATATTAGCAACTACGTTCCTGCTGGAACAAGCTATGTGAAGTATCTCAGTACATATCTCGGTGAGTGTGAGTGCAAAGACAAGATTCGTTGTGTTTGTGGCCTTGCTAAAGGCCTATTTCCATATGAGCACATCAAATCATTCGATGTACTCAACCAGACTTCTCTTCCTTCAAAGTCGGATGTTAACAGCGATTTCCGAGAGACAAGCATTAGTAATGAAGATTACGAACGAGTCAGGTTCGTTTGGAAACATTACGAGATGAAGACAGTCAAGGATCTTTTGATTTGGTACAATAACTTAGATGTGGTACCGTTCATTAAGGCTATCGAGGCTCAGCGTGAACTATTTAAGCGTTTTGATCTCGATATGTTCGCTGGTTTCCGGGTCTCTCGGAGAAAGTTATGTATCAAACTTGCTTCAATGAGCTTCAACACCCTCTAAAAGTCCCTTCTAAAGCTTTTAGATTCCCAGCTAAGCGTATGAATGGCTACAAACACCAAGATGTTGATGCCAAGCGTGAGTTCAATATGACTCTTGATCACTTGGACACTTTACTTCAAAAGAAAAAATATCTGTGCGGCCTATGCTGGTGTCAGCTAACTGTCGATACTGCTTCAGCCGATCGAGTCAATAACAAATTGGGGCATATTGACGGTAATGTTCTCATTTCATGCGTTAAATGCAACGTCGCACGCAAGACCATGTCTCTAAGTGGGTTCAGATTCAAGAAGCTACTTGAGTTTAACTCAGACAAACTTGTGTACTCTATTGATCGTGAGGAGAAGGACATATATGGTAAAATGAAGGCCAATATCGCCGGTGGACCATCAATCATCTTCAATCACTACGCTAAACGCAACGAGACAAAAATTCGAGGCGGTAAGTTTTGTAAAAAGATAATTGGATACGACGCTAATGCGCTGTACTTATGGGCGCTCGGTAACGAGATGCCGTGCGGGCGATTGACCACCATCGAGACTTATCCCGGTATCGTCGAAGACCTCAAGGCTGACAAGATATTTGGCTTCCTCGAATGCGACATTCGTACCCCAGAGCTCCTTAAAGAGTACTTTAGCGAGATGACACCTATTTTCAAGAATACGCTAATCGATTGCACCGATGAGACCATCATTGGCTCACATATGTATGATTACAACCAGACTCGTGGAAAAAGCCAAGCTAAGCCTGCTCGCAAGTTGATCGGTAGTTATTTCGGTGAGAAGATCCTAATCTACGCACCGCTTCTCAAGTGGTATCTAGCCCACGGAATGGAAATCACAAAGACCTACAGCTTCATTAAAGCCAGTTCCCACAAGGCGTTTGCTTCATTCATGAATGCTGTGTCGAGCGCACGTCGTGTCGGAGACGAGGATAAGAGTAAGGCTATGATTGCTGAGATGATGAAATTGGTTGGCAACTCCGCTTTTGGACGATCAGGCATGGATATGAGTAAGCATAAACAAGTCAAGTACGAGTCTAAAGAGGCTAAGATCAAGTCGCGTATTGAGCACTTTACGTTTCATGGTTTGGAGGAGCTGAACGATTCTTGTGAGATAACTATGAAGAAGCGTCAGCTCAATAACAAAAACCCAATCCATTTGTCCATTGCCATCTATCAGCTTGCTAAACTACGCATGCTCGAGTTCCACTACGATTGCATTGACTTTTACTTCGATCGAAGCGATTTTCAATATCAAGAGATGGACACGGACTCTGCCTATATCGCTTTTAGCTGCAACAAACCATTCCAAGAGTGCATCAAACCTGAGCTACGTGAGCATTATGAACAGCACAAGTATGATTGGTTCCCGCGCGACTATAACAAGGAAGTAGCTAAGTTTGACCGTCGAACCCCTGGTCTATTCAAGGATGAATGGTCAGGCGATGCTATAGTCTCACTATCGAGTAAGAACTATATTTGTTATCTTCCAGATGAGTTGTACAAGGTCAAGGTTTCAGCCAAGGGTGTACAGCAAAGTCGTGGTCGCAATGAGGATGTACTTAATCCATTGGGGTTTGAGTCAGTTGTTCGCGATCGTATCACACTTCGGAGTACTAACAAAGGATTTAGACTGTCAAAAGAAACTAAATCAATCATCACATACAGTCAGACCAAAAATGCACTATCATATTTCTACGAAAAGCGACAAGTGTCTTCGAATGGAATATCAACTATCCCACTAAATATATAGAGAGTCGAAACAGAAGCCGTACAATTTTTATTTGATTACAATATACATACTATGACTGAGCTTTTGAAGAAACTGTACTATAATCCAAAAACCGGATATGTTGCTGCTCGAGCTCTATATGAGAAAGTGAGAGAATTGGACCCCAAAATAACACTCAAAATAGTCAGGAAATGGTATGGATCTCGGCCAGATATTCAACGCTTCCAGGAACAGAAAAGACACTACGATGGGTTCAAGATCACGTCTCATAACCCAAATTCATGGCAGATGGATCTCGGCTTTTGGGAAAACCGACCAATACTGACAGCTATTAATATCAACTCACGAATTGCCTACGCTCAGTTACTCAAAAATAAGTCTGCATCAGTCGTATTGGCTGCGCTAAAAGATTTCATTCGATCTCATGAGGCAGACATCATCACCAGCGACAATGGGAGTGAGTTCATGAACAAACAAGCACAAGCATGGTTTAAATCCAAAGATATCGAGCACTACAACAACGAGCCAGGAGATCACGGAACGATGGGAAAAATCGAGCGATTTAACAGAACGGTCAAACAGAGACTAACCAAAATATCACCCAAGAAGATTACGCAAAAGCTTATCAGCGACATTCTTGTTAACTATAATGACACTATTCACAGATCTATCGGAATGACCCCAAACGAGGCTAAAGGTAAGGTCATGAAGCCGGAGCTGGATCACAATCAAGCGGAAGTTGATAAAGTTGACAACGAATTTGAAGTAGGTACAAATGTGCTAAACCGACTCAAGAAGCAAACATTCAGCAAAGAGTCGGCTCGTTGGAGCAAAGCTGTGTATACGATTGTCGGAATAGACGGCTACCGAGTACAAATCAAGTCCAGAAATGGTCATACGCTCTACAAGGCAGCAAATGATCTGAAAATAATACAATCAGAGACAACTAATGCAACGATCAATCGTGGGGATATCCTCGAAGCTGAGATCTTAGATCATAAAATCATGAAGAATAAGAAGCACAAATTCTTAATAAAATGGATTGGTTATGATGATTTTACGTGGGAGCCACAAGACAAGCTCCGCTTGGTCAACAAAAACAGAAAATCGACTCTCGAAAAGGAGTACTGGGATTCAAAAAACATATAAACTTCGAGTCATAATCAGCTTGGAAATAATTTTGATAGAGACATCCTCTGTAAGCTTTGACTAAAGTATATTATCACCACTATTTTTGTAAACATTTATATACGACTTTATATAGACTCTAAGGATAAAGAAATGTGTAAGAACTGCTTAGATAAAGACCATGAACTTGTTAAGGTACGTCGAAAGTTATGGATCATTCAGGAAGTATGCCGTATTAAAAAAGAGTTGCTGAATCTTGATGCTGTATCCAATTTCCGCTCAACTGTTGTAAATCGGAAATATAAACGCGAATTGGAAGCAATATTTGGCGTTCCATTTCATTGCATTAAGGACAGATATTTTAGTCTTTTGAAAGAAAGAAACACCATCTGTCATACATATCTCCCGTACCGACATGATTCAGTTATGCCTAGCTTTTGGTAATTATGAGTACTCATTTTTTTATGATACGCATGATATAGCCACAATGTTCCCCAATTTCAAATCCCTCGCTCAGAGAGAGCAAAAACGACAGGAGCTTCTTGAGCGAGCTCAGCGACGCGATAGACAAGCTAACACCAAGCGCGGTATGTATGAAGGGGCATCGTGGGCCAGTGATGCCGATAAAACTATCGATATGGAAAAGACAACAGTATCTACATCAACCCAGACAGATTTGTCTGATTCCTTAAAAAAAATCTGAGTGATAAATTCTCCCAGACAAACCCTGATGTCTCATCAATTCCTGAAGTAAATGTTAGTCCAGTTATGGTAGATGCCAAAGTTGATAATAGTGCTAGAACAAAGAGCACCTTTACGAATACAAATCGAGTCAATACAACTGATCGAAACGTACAGGCTCAACCCATAACATATGATGTTGGTGTTAACAACACTCCACAAATGGTGAATGCTGCAATTGATAACACTCCAACAATGATAAATACAGCTCCAACAATGTTGATACGGAAGAGCAAGTTCATTCCAGGAACTGGATTAAAACTCTTTACATTGAAAATCCAAACTGGGCTTCAATTGGTATTCATCCCATTAGAAAAAGAACGGGTAAACAAGATAAAAAGTATGCTATTAGAGAAAAGGGTTCTCTCAGATCAGTACATACTGGGGCAAAATACAAAGGATATAAGCATATTGGGGTAGCTACCGAAGCACTAATCAGGGATATCTTATATGAAGCTGAAAGTAACTCAATTGATGAAGTTGGAGCCATGCGTGATGAGGAAACTCAAGCGCGAACAGTCACGCGATTGAAAAAAAAGAAGCGAGCTGGTGAGGAATTAGAGGAACTCGAAGTTATTCTTAAGGATCGTAGACTAGCTGATATTCACTTTGCTCGGAAATCAACCTCGACAACAGCTGATAATGAACACAATCGAATCCAGTTGCTTTGGATTATTTAAAAAAACATGGAGATGTTAGAGTCTAATGGTCTGGTGAAGAGTGCTGTACCAATCTACAAAGAGATATATAAATCTGACGGAAACAACCTCAAACAGTATGTTTGAGTTAAGAAAGGATCCATTGATGTGTACGGAAACGCATCAAATTTGAAACACCCATCATCAAACAACAAGGTTGATTGGCAACCAACGCTCCGAGCCTTTTTGAACATGGTCAAGAGCAGGGGGTTAGAACTCTCTATGGTGGGGAAAATGGATGCTGAAAGGGCAATAAAATCATATGAAGCTACTGCTGATGATGACGAGCGAGACAGACGTCATGGTATTAAAACTGGAATAGACGAAGACTTGGATCAAAATTTATCTATCCCCGACAGTGAAGCTAAGAAAATGATGTACGAGTATTATCAAAAACTTCTTGATGAGAAGGTTATGATTCCATTTCGCCTTCGACCTGTGGCAGATTCTAGAAATGGAATAAAAACTCACCCAACTTATTATTTCGGTGCTCCCATGCGTGATCGTATTTTAAACATCCGAAACTAGGACAGTAAAATTGTTTACGGAAAAGCTTGGACTGATGTTATGAAAACAATTAGATGGATGGATACGTTCGATCTACTACTAAATGAGTTGGAAGATGTAAATCAGGCTGTGAGTAATATTGAAGCTCCAGCAACCAAAGAAGAGCTGAAAATGATCAAGAATGTAAATGCCAATTTCAAGATTGTTCGTGAAGTCATTTTTAGAAACGCATCTGATATTAAAGTGCAAAGTGTTGAGCCATATGATCACGACGAAGTATTACAAAATCTTCATGATGACGCTGAGCGGGCATACCAGGAGTATGGAGAGACACAAAAGCGATATGAAGCAGCAAAAGAAGCTGTGAAAGGGTCAAACTCAAAATCAATAAGGTCAGCTTTGAAAGCTACACAATCAGCACTTAAAGCTACAAAGGCTGTATATAATTTCAAAGCTAAGCAATATTCTGAAGCTCTCAGTGATTTAAAGCCTAAATTAAAGGGTCGTGGTCTAAAAGGCGCTGGTGTTGCACCACTTGATGGTGTAGTTCGCCACGGTAGAACATACAATCTGAATGAGATTCAAGGGTTAGCTACCCCGTCTGCATACGTATATCGTCAGCTTGGTAGTAAGTACATTCGTTTGCCTGATCTAGACTCTAAGACACAAATAAAACTGTAAAAACCTTTGCCATCTAACTTATCCATTTCTTACATGTTTATTTCGATATCCTCGAGACAGAGGGTGCCCCCTACCAACGGTAATAAAGTTAATTTTTTATCATTCATACTAATCTCACATATGGACTCTGTGTGGGGAGAAACACGCTATCACCTAAAACTATGATTGACGCCGTCCGGACCGCCTACAGCAAGTCTTCTGATCCGCTTTTGATAAAGTTGGGTCATTTATTTGACTTGATTCATCGGTAGTCATAGTTGTTCTGAGATCGTTACTCGCATGATTATATTATCTCCAAAGAATTGCTCAGCTGTGGATTTGTTATCATCTCAAAGTTCATCGTATCATCGCTCGCAGATCCTCAATTTCTTTAAGTTAATACTGAATCATCTTCATATTGTAAACGGCTATGCGACTATAATCAACGTTCAGCTGCTGTTTAGCAGGCTCAAGCGATGGATCTTCTCCTTCCTCAATATCATCTCTATAGAAAACGGATACCAAATCAGTCAGATGAGCCGAAACAAGATCTTGAGCGATGAGTCCTACCTCTTGACCTGGACGATTCTCGGATTCGATCCAGTCGTACAGGCATACGTCTACGCTGTCACAGAGTCTTTTGATACGATGAAGAGGTGCAATCTGAATATCTTTTTTTAAGCGTCTGTCTGAGGTCATCGCCATTGCAGTGCAAGCAATGTACCCTCCAAAGACTGCTGCCACGCTATAGCTAATAGGACCCAGTGCACTCTCCGTTACTCCACTATCCGTCCGCAGCCTATAGACCGTACTTCCCCCCGTTCCAAAACTGACAGAGACTGTACCAGGGACGTTTAGCGGCGCTGAAGGCGTTGTCGTTCCTATGCCGAGTCTGCCTCCGGCCGTCAAAACCATTTGAGTTGTGTTCGAGGTACCAAATCGGAGGTCATTAGCGGTGATATTACCAATCCAGGAGGCGTTCGTTGAAGTCCCCAAGCTACCATTATGAACCTCTATTTGAAATTCCACCGGCGAAAGATTCGATCCCAAAAATCGGCACATCCTGGTGTATGAGCCGTCAAGATAATCCAAACCACTACCTCTGATTGCGAAATACTCACTCGTTGGAGTAGTATTAATACCGAGCTCGGTCAAGGATCCTACAGTCGTTATAGCTGCCTGATTACCATATCCTAAAAATCCATTTATGCTAGCCGATACAGTCAGGCTGCCAGACACGCTTAGAGAAGTCAGTGTACCAACACTCGTAATATTTGGCTGAGAGGCAGTCTGGAGAGTACCTGTTAGCGATGTAGCAGAAAGCGAGTTGATATTAGAAATATTGCGACTTGATGATATCACTGTAGTTGATCCGATTTGAAGCGATCCGAAGTCGCCAATTGTGCCAGAAGTCTTCGTAGTACCACTGATGGTAGAAGCTGAGAACGAATTCACACCTGAGAAGTCTTTCGCTGAATTGAGAACCATTGCTTTAGACCCAATAGCACCGCCCTCTGTTATGCCGAGGTAGTACGTCTGATTAAATGTGGTGTAGGTCGATACACTATCCCAAAACTTCAACGATGGTATCTGTAAGCCTGTTCCAGCTGTAGCCAGCGTCAGCGAAGAGAGAGTACCAACAGATGTAATTGATGGCTGAGCTGCCGTTTTAATGGACCCGTAAATGTAGGTGGCAGTGAGCGAGGTGACAGTAGCAATAGCGCCTGAGCTGTCAAGGACCAATGCTTTTTCATTAGCGGCTGTACCTGGAATGATGCTCATTACATAATCAGGAGCCGACGACACGGCGGATCCATTCATAACCAGGCTAGTGCAAGATAGTGTTCCAATGCCGTTGATATCTTTGTTTGTACCTGGTACAAGCGCTACCCCTTGTGTTGCTGTTCCAGGAGTAATGCCGGTGAGGTAGGTTAGTCGGTAATCATTCTTGCAAATATATAAAGTCTGCGCATATTCGTATGTTAGATAACCACTGGCGTCTAACGACAGAAAGAATTGAGGATTGTAGTTCGGTGATATGAATATTGGCTGAGGATACGAGAAACCAGAACTCATTGTTTTTTTTTTTATCTTAATCTATATGGATCCAGCGATTAAAAGACACGACCATGAGCGCTATTCCAAATTATGGCGCTTCGTTGCCCAAAATGTTCAAGTCTGCTGGTATGGGCGATATTCCTGCGCTTGACATCAAAAAGCTATTTAGAATGGTTGTCCTTGGACCCTCATTTAGTGGAAAGAACAATTTATGTCTTTTCATTATCAAGCATTCTCCCCACGTATTTGCTCATCTCACGATTATTGCTCGTAATCCACATCAAGAACTGTATGAGTACCTCCGCGAGAAGCTTGAAGATTTCGTTACTTTCACTGATCCAGATCTATCCCCGAAAGTTGATCAGGTGCGACATACTCCTCTGAGCTCTAACAAACCTGAGCTTGTTATCGTAGACGACTATAGCAACGATAAGCTCCTCCAGAAGAACATATTTTCTCATTACATGACGAGAGGTCGCCACTTCAAGCTATCAACTATATTTCTGAGTCGCAGCTACTTTGCAACTGATAAGATGATTCGCTTAAACTCCGAGTATGTAGCAATCCTAAAGGCTAATTCTAAACGCGATCTCCAGATGGTAGTGAAGGATTTCAATATCAAGGGCGTAGATGATCGCTCAATCGTCTATTATTACAATAAAGCAACTGAAAGCAAAGGTCAGATGTTGCTCATCAAAGGGGGAAATCAGATACAACTTCGATAAACCAATCAAGACTGAAGATTTTGAATAAATATCAGCTAAAATTTGATGATCATCATGTAGTCATCATGGCGAGTTTCTTGAAAATCGATAGCACCAACGTCGTAGCAGATGGATACCACTCGTCGTGGAAATATCAGTTTCCGGGATTGGCAGCTGACTTTCGCGATGTTGTTTGCGCTATTCAATCAATCAGCCTATTCAACAGTGAGTACAACATTGATTATATTCAATTCCAGAACACAACCTTTCAAGTCGAGGTTCCGCGAGGCGATGCGGGTATTGGACAGCTGATCAACTACAAGCCATCTCAATATGCGTGGATGATTGCCATAATGGTTCGAGATCGACTATCACAATCAGTATCTATAACCAGAATGACCAAAAGGTGAGATTTCGTGACACTTCAGTATCAATTATGCTCTTGTTGAGACCAAAAAATAGATTTGATTAAGTTTTTTTAATCAAATAAGGCGAAAGTTACAGTCTAAAACTGCCTCCTTTCTTTTTCATAGACCGCAATCTTGCCATATGATCACGGGCTTCTTGCGAGCCCTTAACAAAAACCTTTTTCTTCGGCTCGACAACGCCAACACCATAACGACGACGGACTTCACCTCGAAAAGACTTAATTAAATATTCATGCTGAGGCTGGGTTGCCTTTGAAAGGAGAAACTTTTCTCCAGCATTTATAGCATCTGTAAGAATACCCTTACGCTTAGTGTAAGCAAGAGCACGTTTGGCCCCTTTATTAATATCACTCATGGTCAGTCGTCCTCCATCCATGGTATCACTATCGGAGTCATATATTCCGATACCGGTCATGGACCGGATAGCAGCCCTGGCTGGAATGGCGGCGGTTGGTTGACCTGCACATGTAGCAAGGGCTGGGACAGCAGCATCAGCGATGCGAGATATAATCCCTGTGTCTTTAACAAATTTATAAGCTGATTTTACCCCACCCCAAATTTTCCCCCAAAAGACGCGTTCCGTTACCAGACTTACGAGCTCGAAGAGCTTTAGCATACGATTCGGGATGAAGATGAAGTGTAGCACCAGAACCGCTCAGCTCATCTTTACTTAATGATAGAGTGCCTGTCTTGAATGCTCTCTTGAGCTTTGTCTCTGGAATAGACGCCGAAACTGCTATTTCTTTGAACATCTTGTTTATATTAACTGGAGAAGAGAAAAGCTGAATTTATTTAAAGAGTAGTTAAGTTTAAGTCTTTAAATCTATCTAGTAGATTCATCTTATTTTGTTGACGACAGCATAACCAGAGCATACACCATACCCCACAATAATTGCCGTATGTACCTTGGTATTGTTTGGTATTGTATTTCCCGATACCGTATTTGGTAGGACCTACCTCACCCATACTATCGAAATATTCTCCATTATAAACGCATGTCCAATGTCCTACGTCACGGTTAGGATGTCTTAACAGAACTAGATAGGTACCTTTCTTTGAAATTGGTTTCGTTATTTCGTCTGATTCATAAATATTATCCAGATGGACTCCTATTCGATCAGCAAGTTCGATCAGATCATGATCGCTGGTGATTGGCTTTATGAGATCGCTCATTATATTTAATTTCCACAAAAGTATATGAGAAACCATATAGATTCAACGATGAGCGAAACTCAACTAACGGATCAGTATTTATACCAGAGCTCGCTTCAAAGCGACCCGGAGATCAAAGTATCTTCCGGCAAACGCGTACCATTTGTGATCGATCTTAATCAAGGATCTTACCAGAATGGCGTTATAACTATTGATGCTACAGCCCAGCTGAATGGAAGTGAAGGATTTGCTTGCCTTCACGATGCATACATCATGCTTCCATAAAAGATATCAATGAAAACTGGTGCTACTGCGCAGACTACAGCTGCCAATCGTTTCTGCTCTACGCTCAAGTGTGGTAACTGGAATGTTATCGATAGCTTGTCGCTTGAGCTTAATGGCAAGACCGTTGTTAGTATGTCGGACTACAAGCTATTTTGGAACAACATTCGCTCACAGACTAGCTATAGTCCTCAGTACGTTGCGAAGCATGGTGCGGAGTCGTTTCTTTACTCGGACGCTGCTCAGTCAGCATTATATAGTTCTGCTATAAGCTCGACAACGGGAGATGGTTATACTAATACTACTGCATTCTCATCTTCGTTTTCTACCACTGGACCCTCTGGTGGTGCTTCTATCGTCAACGATGGTCTTGTAAAACGTCTGTTATCGAACCCTCCTAACGCGGGCACTGATTTCTCTTCTACATGGCCTCGCTTGGTGGAGCTGCAGCTTCTACCACAATCTCAAATCAATTAGCGCGTGGTGCATTTGTAGCTGGTGCTGCTACTGCTAACGCAATCATGGGAACGTGGAACTACATGATAAAAGTTAAGCTAACAGATCTTCATCCTATCTTCAAGGAATTAGACCTCATGGCCAATCCGCAAATCCGTCTCCGTTTTCGTGTCAATCAGGGTACTTCAACTATCGCTGTCGATGCTTCGAAGGGTATGTCCTTGACCAGCACTACTCTAGCCTCTGGCAATACATGTCCAATTATGGTTTCTGCTTCTTCCACTGGCAATCCGATGTCTGGAGTTCTTGCCGCTTCTGCCGGATTCAGTATTTCTTGGGGTGCTGTTGTCAACGCACTTGAACCTACTGTTGATGGTACATACATGCCTTTTACCACTTCTCGTTTATACGTTCCGTTTGTGCATCTAGAAAATCCTCAACTATCATCTCAAAGCCAGTTAAGAAGGTTCGATTTAATGATTGTTATGCGCAATGGTTCTATCAGCGTGCTGGTATTGGTAAACAGGGAACTCAGCTCAATGCATCATTCGATCTACAACTATCGGCTTCTATCAAGAATGCTAAGTATGTCATTCTAATGCCTTTTGCTGAACAAACTGGAAGCTTTTCCACTGCTGCTGTTCAGGAGTTCCAGAGTCCTTTTGATAGTGCCCCTTGGACACTACATCCAGGATCTAGTATTCGAAACTTTAACGTTCGTATCGGTTCCCAACAGACTTTCGACATCAGCCATGACTACGATTTCCACCACTTCACTAACGAGGTAGCTAAAATTGCTTCAATCAATGGTGATCTCACGCCTGAGCTGGTAAATGGATTACTAGACTATCAGACGTGGTCTCTGACAAACCGTGTGCTCATTGCTGATGTTAGTCGTCTAACCGAACGTGATGTACCTCAAGCGATTCAGATCCAAGGAACAAACGCAGGATGTCAGGGAACAAATATGCTAGTCATCGTGGTAAGCGAACAAGTACTAACATTCGATAGATTAACAGGAGAGGTTCTCGACTTCACTACGGCTTAAGAAAAAAAAACTTTATTATCTTAGTTTATTTCTTCTAAAAGCTTAGGACATTTATCAATTACCAATTGACTCTTTCGAAGCCAATCAATATAATTGGGATCAGTTCGACTAATTTGTTTGAGTGACTTACCTCGATATTTCCCCCACGTCATCATATATGAATTATCATCATTGAGGAATTTGGAGTGTAGGAATATCTTGATATCTTCAGTTATATTTAAACTCGGCTGATTAAATACCCACCGGGATCAGAAGAATATACTTCTTCGATCTGCGTGCCCTTGTATTTTCCAAAAGTTAGTTCGTTCGACATGTTTTCTGTTGGGTGTATCTATATACATAGCCTTCCAATTTGTTTTTGAGATTATTTTAATTAATTAGTATCCTGGGGTCCACAAAATATTTAGTCTGTCACTAATAAAGGGATTTAACCCTTCTTAGACCTAGTTAATATTTAATGAATTACTCCTAACGTTCTGGGGTAATCTATCGGTTATTTAGCTGAAATCTATTACTATGTATTATAAACGCGTAAACCTACTCTCGATTATTAATTAAGGTAAGAATTAACGAAAATTAAAAAAAACGTACACGTAAGGTGCTGGATGTAACTACTAAGGGTTAGGCGGCGTTGAAGGCGGTCATCGCCTTGAGGAGAACCCGGACACGGTCGACAGCGAGCAGGGCGTGAAGCAGCGCCATCGTTCTTGTAAGGTATGCGCTGTGTTCAAGGTCAAGCCAGAAAATTTACGAAGTACTTCTGCCCAGAGTGCTCCACAGGAAATCGGCGGAAAGTGCTGTGTATGCGCTCTGAAGCCGCTTGCTAGTCTAACATGCAGTGTGATGGCCTAGCAAATACTTGTGCAACGTCGTACGCGAAGGAAGAGAGAAGACGTGCTTCTAGATCTGGCATCAGGACTGGAGCAACGGCAACGTCATTCCGAGACTACTTCTGCAGGACCACAAGGTCCGCGACCGAGCTCCACCTTCGAGGCCGAACAAGAAGCGGCGCAGCAGCGGTCAACCACGCCACGACGCACCACCCAGAGCTGGAGACGACTCGGAAGGTAGCGTCGACGAAGACTCGGAAGATAGCTGTGTGGTAAACGCAGGGAGTGAGCGTGCTGGTGAGTCACCAGTGGTGACAAGGGGGGAGGAGTGACGGGTGATGAGTCCTGAGCGGCACGTCTCTACTTCTCTTTATAATTTGCAATCAGTGGAAAAGACTCATTTGCAATCATTTTATTGGCCAAATGTAGAGTTCAACCGTACATCCAGCGCTGGTGGACGTGCGCAATGCTTCAAAAATGAGGCGCCCAAATAAACAGTACATCCTTTATGTTAACATAGTCAACATCAGTGATGAAATAGGCGCGTCCCGACAACATAGCTCAGACTTATTCCCTCCCCCAACCCGCACCTCAAAATTCGGACTTAAACGATGACACATACAAATGCCTATATATTATAATATGGGACAGACTCAAAATATATACCATAAATAGTATGGGAACTAAGGGGTTAATCCGTATTTGGCTGTCCATCCCTCATTCTTCGGTATTCCCAGTATAAGTAAATAATGAAAGGTACTCGAGTATTGAATACTTCATCTGTACATCGTCTTGAGATATACTGGACGCCCCTAGAAGAGCTGAACCTCATTCGGAAACCACGTCTGCTTGCTCCAGCTGCTCAGCCACTTCAACATGACCTGCTTCAAATGCGATTCGAACTGCATCTTGGATGCACGCGTCCCCTCTAGGCTCTTTACGCACGATCTCACTCAGCCATAGCACCACGTCAACATGTCCGTACTTGGCGGCACTGCGCAGCGCATTCCCTGGCATCCATTCATTTCTGTTGGCGTAGAGCCACTGAACCATCTCCAAGTGACCGTTAGCCGCCGCACTACTCATGGCATGTTTGGTGCACCCTTCGGACCGGTTCTCGTGGAGGAAGCGCACAACATCAAGATGCCCTTTGCCAGCAGCATAGTCCATCGCCTCTGTGCTGCACGGCTCGCTGCGGTTCTCGTGGATCCATCGCACCATATCCAGCCGCCCACTCGCTGCCGCGTAGTTCATCGCCCGATACGTGCAACCTTCGCTGCGGTTCGCGTGGAGCCACTGCACAACCAGAAGATGGCCGTGCTCCGCTGCTGTGTCCATGAGAAATCGCCCACAACGACTCGAACCTTCGTGACCGTCGCCCCACGAAGTGCGTCCCGGGTAGCATTCGTTCAGCCACTCGAGGACGTGCACGAAGCTGCGAATGACTGCGGCCGCCGCCATGTATTGGCCATTGCTCCAGTCCGGATCGCGAGCAGCAGCGTACTCCAGCGCTCGTCGTGGAAGCCCCAATCTGCACGCGCGCCCAACCTTCTTGCGTGAGGAGAACGGGTTCAGGTATTCATCCACGAGCGTCACGACATGAGGCAGCACTTCCACGTTGTGCTTGTACAAACTCTCGCGACAGACCACGAGCGCCGTGGTGAGCTCCGGGAACTGTTGGTCCTTTCGGGGTGGCATGAGCAGCATGGTTGCGTATAGTTTTCGAGAATGGGACAACACACGACTGCACGCCATGCTGGACTGGATGTCGATGAAATCGGGAGGTTTCATAACGGATCGAAAAGGACTTCACCTTCACCTCCCAGAGGCACATGAGAATGCAAAACGCGATCTGCTCTTCGCCTGGACGCACCGGCTTGTTGCCCGCTTGCACCCCAGCGCTCCTGAGACTGTCGCCGTCTCGACTGAATACACCACCAGGCGAGCCGGGACCTTTGTTGGACTTCAACGCAGCTACTGTACGACCCCAGCTAATGTTGTAAGGATCAACAGTGTTCGTCGTCACCAGTCGACGGATTATCTGTTCATTTCAGCTGGAAGATCAGTCGTCTTGTCAAGACTCTTGAAGCTCTGCTCAAGTCTCTCAGCCACTTGTTCGTGGCCTTCTTGCCGAACACACTCGATGACATTGCGGATACACTCGTCGCCTGCATGGTACTCCCAAACTATGCCGTGCAGCCACTCCACTACATTGATGCGGCTTTATTCGAACGCAAGTCGGAACGCGAATCTTGCTTGTCCCTCATCGGTTCGCCGAGTAGAAGTACTGCACGGTTTCCAAGTGGCCATTGACGACTGCTGCATCCAAGGCTTCCCACGCGGACCCTCCTCTTCGATTGTCCATTCTCGGCAGTATTCGGGTGCATCCTTCACCTCGGTTTGCATGCAACGACTGCACAGCTATGTTGATTAAAATAGCGACGGTGTTCGCTCGAACCTCCCGGCCTTCAACCCACAGAGGTAGCACTCGTTCAGCCACTCCAGCACGCAAGCGAACCCTCGGATGACAGCAGTCGTGGCCAGGTGCTTACGCCCAATTTAATCGTGATCGAGTCTCGTAGTCAAGGGCCTCTCGGTACAGCTCGAGGATGACACTGGGTTCAGGTACCCGTCGATGAGCACCACTACGTGAGGCAACGACGTCGCACTGCGCTTGAATGGACTCTCGCGGCAGGTCATCAACGTCGGGGTCTGGTATCGTATGGATAAATGACCCAGACGCTGACGGAGCTCAAGAACAAGTGAATGATTCCAAGCCTGAAGCTGAGACCACGCAGCTGGACCCCGCGACTTTTAAGAAACTGGAGGATCTGTCGTATCTATTGTCTTGTGGCTATTTCTTCACACTGAGAGCTTTTTTTTCTGCGCGACGTACAGTCTTTTGGAGGTGTGAAGGTTGATCCGTCAGATTGGTGAGTTTGAAGCGCCACAATTCAGCGTGCAGCGCCTGTACAAAATGAAGAAAGGGTAGTTGAGGCATCACAATAACTTTTTCTTGTCAGAGCGGAAGATGGACATATCGGTTCATCTGTCGTTTTGATGCAGTCAGAAACTGTTCACTCGATGAGAGCTTTTGCCTAGCTCAAGTGCTAGACGCCTGACATGGCTATTAATTCTCGCTCCTGTTGCAGTCAGCGCAGCATCCAGACCTTGTTGGTGTACCACCTGGCTTGGCTGAAACTTCACGATGTCTTCATTCTTTCCGGAAACAACCACAACGTCCGCTTGCCTAAACGCTGTAACAACTCCGCCATTTCCGCTCAATGCAGCTCTGGTAACATACGACGCCCCCTCCACACCACCAAAGCATTTTTCTCCACGGCAAGAGCCGCACAGGCCATCTCGGCAGAGATCCGATTGTCGCCACGCAGTATTTCCACCACTTCCGATTCCTTCGTGCTGGCTGCCGACATCAGCACCTCTTCCATCACTTTGACCGGGATGCGGTCATCCTTGTGCAATAGCTTGATGATGGCAATGTCGTCCGCGTTGTAGAGGACGCGGCGACGCTGCCCACACTTTGCCGCTTTTTTGAAGGCAGCAATGACAGCCGCGCTCGAGACGTCCTCATTTTCGTACAGATATTTGGTTATTTCTCGCTTGCATGAGGCTCGGAACGCTCCGTTAATCGCCCTGGGGGACGCGCGCTTCTTACTGCAGAGAAATGACACCACTTCTGGGCTCTTCCTGGTGACTGATCTCTTCAGAGCTCTGTCGAACGCACCGGAGGACACGCGCCCGGTGCTGAGTAGAAACTCCATCGTGTCGATACGTTTGTACCCGGCTGCTCTTCTAAAGGCCTCGCTCACCAACTTGAGTGGTTTTCTCCACGATCGAACAAGTACTTGACGGCTTTGGGTCCCCGCTGCCATGTCAGTAGAACCAGCAGAGGTGTGTCCGGCTTCACTGTATGGAGGTAGATGTCGAGAATCCTGTCTGCGAGTGCTGACTGTCCAACATCGACTGCCGCCGCGAAAGCTCCTACCAGGTCCCACCAGGAGGGCGTGTCAAGCCCAAGCAGAAATTCCACAACACTCGAGTGTCCTCCCGAAATGGAGCGAGCCAGCGAAAGCGTTCTTCTCTCATAGTTCTGCTTCTTAATATGCAGCACCACAAATCTGACCGCGTCAAGATGTCCATTGGCGGCCGCGCCGTCAAAAGCCTCCCAAGCAGCTGCTGCGGCTTGAAATAAAATTCTCGACGCAGCAGCAACTCCTCCAGGATGCTGCGATGGCCATTGCCACTCGCTGCCTTGACGGCTTCAGTTATGGCCCGCCCATATTGACGATGCTTGCATCGTTGCTCAGGGTCGAAAAACTCTTCGAGCAATGCGTGCGCACACTCCAACTGGCCGTTGGCAGCTGCGGCCACGAGAGCATTCGACGCTACACCCCACTCTACTTCAGGCATCAGCTCGTTCAGCCAGGCCACTCGACCCAACCTCGCTGCCTCCACAGCAGCCTCTTCACTTGTCATGAGCAAGGTATCAACTTGGTGCAGAACGTGAGTTAGTGCCTGTATTTTTGGTGGGAAACTCACGCCTCGGAGTCGCTCGAAGGCGAAAGGAGCGTTGAGTTCATGGTCTTGGTTCGCTAGACACGTTCGCGCGCGTTTGACGCTGTCCGAAGAGATGGCGCTGGAGCTGTTGCGCTTTCTCGCATCGACCATTGGGACTGAACCTCGAGATCGCAAGTCGTGAAATGGCAACTTGATTTTTAGCAGCTTTTCATCTTATATCAATCGTCACATTCGGTTGAAGGAACTTCGGTACGCAGGTCAGAAAGCAGCTCTCAGATTGTTTATTTGCCAGTCAAACGGCAGCCCTGAGTCACGTGAATCAAAGGGTGCTCACGCATCGTAGCACTACAGATGCCTCCCTCATTCGCAGAAGACCAATTCATGCGTATTTGATGGAGCTTTCGAGAGCTGCTTGGTTGTTCCCCCGAGGGAGCGCACTTCCTCTTGCTGGGAGGTAGGGAGGTGGCCATATTTTCGCCTAGGTACCGTACCTCACAAATGAAATGCTTAACAGTTAAATTGCCATTTCGCGAAATCTACCCTTTGAATGGAGATTTTCACGTGACTCAGGGCTGCCGTTTGACTGGCAAATAAACAATCTGAGAGCTGCTTTCT